>JASDQU010337849.1:0-12553 GCA_032191745.1 Picea mariana | reverse complement strand
TATATATATATATGGAAGAATGTATTCCCAATGTTGTCCAAACATCAACATGTAAAACTTCACCATGAAGTCTATGTTTAGCCACTCCTCAGAATATCTAAGCTTGTAGTATTTCTGAACTTCTACCACTAGAAACACTCCGACACACCCACCATTGTCATCATTGATTAAACATTTCTGTGTGTCTGTGTGGTCGATGAGCCACTTTAGGAATTCAATATAGGGAAAAACAAGGGTTCTTCTTGCCACCATATGTAGGTACAACAGTCGGATGTTCGGGAACACCTCGTCGTCGAGCACTCTTATATCTGGATCACCGTGTGGGACATATTCCAGGTATTCCTCTTGGTTGATCTTGTTAAAGAATTCTCCCCAATGTGGGAGTGCCATCTTGGACCCTGTTCTTTCCTCTATATCTCCAATGGCCAGAGGCTAGATGAAAACCTTCTTCGTTGCTATCTTAATGACAGGTTTCGACCTCAGAGTGTATTCCAATTGTCTTGCGACCCCTGGAGAGGAGCCTTCGCCTACCTATGGTTCTTTTAGTTTTTGTGCCCTCGATGATCGTCTGGTGGCTGGATTACTTGGCGGCATTGTTCCTGCAAATTAAAACAAACTTTTAGAGACAAAAACCGGACAAAACATATGAATTACAGCCAGAAAATTCACAGACTCGGATACATACCTCTGAAGATTATTAAAACCTGGTTGTTTTGGAAATCATGTGATCGAAATAGCCTTTGAGTCCCTCATCTTTCTCCTTCAGATACTTTAGAATTCTCTTAGCCTTTGAGTCCCTCATCTTTCTCCTTCGGATACTTTAGAATTCTCTTATGCACAAAATGATTTTGTTTACAAGAACTCAAGAGAATTTAAACAGGGAAGAACTGACCGTGTCGCATCAACCATTCAATTCAGGTTATGAGTGAAATTTTACCAAATCTATCATCGAATCTCTGTAACTTAAATTCATTGTGGGTTGACGGTGGAGGCACCAGGGGTGATGTGGTCTATCGGTGATTTTAAACGAGTGCTTCGATTGGCACACGAGGTAGAAAATAATGTGGGATTTGGTATTAATTATCTCCTTAAATTCTCAAAATCCGATCGTATCTAATGCTAAAATGTCCTATCGTGTCACTCTCTCAGTGGGTGGATCAAGGATCGGGGATGTGCTATGAATATTTTCGTTGATGTCCTTCTGTAAAGGATCCAACGTCGATCAATTTCACCGTACAATGCTGCCTTGGAAAAGCTGACTCGGAGGTGTGACTCGGACCTAGGGAACCAAGAATAACTCAGGGTAAAACTATACCGTACGGTTCTCCAATCTGGTAAAGACACGTGGCGTTGAAGACCAGTGAACTAATTCTCATTTATTAATCAGAGTCAGGAATTTCCTTAAGTTATTCATTCTAAAACAAACCTTATCTTGCCGATACTGAAAAGGTATCCAGGGTCGGCGATCCGCAACAAACCTATCAAGTGCTTTCTTTGGAAAAGTCCTGATGCCAAAAAAGTATCAGGGATTGATGATTGGGAATATCTTTTGGCGCAGTCAGAATGTTTTTTGCGATCCTTTTAGGCTTTCCCTGATTTCGATAAGCGCGTTGGGCATTGGATATCGACGATGTCTCTTCTTTCTTTGTTAACATCTATTACCCTCATCTTTTACCGATGCTGAGGGGAAATCGGCTATCAACGATATCCTTATGCAAGAATTAATGCAAAACAAAAACTTCCTTTTGCTGATGTTGACAGAGATCGCCGCTCGATGACTGAGGTTTCCCAAGTGGTTCTTCTCCATTTTTGAATTCCTTCCGATGCCGAATCTGAGTGCGTCGGGTGAAGTGTTTTGGTTGTTGATTCTTTATTCAGGTGTTAATGTCTTTTAAGTCATTGGGTTTCATAATTTCAAACAAACATAAAAAACTGATGAGATTCAAGATAATAAGCAAAGACAAAACATTTCTCAAACTGGAGTCGAATTAGAAAGTGCAACGATCAAGTGGTACCCAAAAAGTAAAAATTTGACATAGGATTTTTAGGATGTGTTGAGTGCTCAACAAATGGCGACTTACTGGGTGAAAGTAGAATCTCTGTTCCTAACTTAGGCTCGACTGATGCGAAAGTTGGTTAAGAACTTAACTTTTTTTTTATCAGAGCCCCTTTTATCCTTGCATTTGAAATTCCCTAGTTGGTGTATTTGGGCTTTCCTGTGGGGTTTTCAACCTTTATTCCACCTTCGTTTCATGTGACCCTCTTTCACACCCCATTTGAAAAGAGTCTAGTAAATCATTCACTAGAACTAGGCCTTTTAGTTACCCCTTTTCACTCTCTATGGTGTTGCTCCTCTTCTAGTGAGTGTCCATAGCCCCGACGGAGTCACCCCAATGTCATAGACCTTGCTCAACTACTAGCTAGCATCCATAGCCTCGATGGAATTATCTGCATACCCTCTCCTACTGTGTGCTCATTTGATATAGTTGATTTTATTTTGGCAGAATTCCATGAGTGAGTGGGGGAGGAAGATATCTGTTATTGCAAAGTGAGATGGTTAAGGTGAAATTTTTCTAGCTCTATCTCTGAGGTACGTGTAGTCTTTTCGAACTTACCATATTTCCCTTAAGGTTTTACCAGACCACCAGAAAGACACTTCATCGGTTTTCCAAGGTTTTTCATCTGCGCAGGTTAGATAGAGAACCACTCAAAACAACCGTATGTCCCCGAGCACTTCTTGTGTTGTATGTGAGTGATGAGTCAGGAACATAATTCGTCATATCGCATAAATTGAGGTAAACCACCATCTTTCTAAACACAGTATTCAAAATCTCCGAAGTACTATAGCAAGAAACAAAAAAAAAAAAAAACATTCCGCAATAAAACATCATGAAAATACAAACACATTTTTTTTTTAATGGAAATATTGTTTTAGGGATTGGCCATTCACTGGGAGAGCGTTAGGTCCCCCCCTTAGATTCTGCAGCCGATACGTTCCTATCCCAATCATCTTGGCCACCTGGAAAGGTCCGAGCCATAGATTATGAAACTTAGAATGTTTTCCTTTCAACTCATTTTCTCTATCCCATTTAAGGACTACATCTCCCACTTCAAAATTCTTCTCTTTAGCCTTATGCTTATCAAACCACCTTTTAACTATCTACTGATGAGATATGAACTTTAATTTTTCTTTCTACCTTTCTTCTTCCAACATGAGGATGGTATCAACTCTTTTTTGTATGATTGATGAGGGATGTCCTTTTGAATCCTAAGCAAGTTGAACAGATGGAAGATATAGCCCGTTCGAGAGAATGGATTCCTGTCCATATACCAGAAAGTATGGGGAATTCCCTATATCTTCCTTGGGTGTAACTCTATCGACCCATAAAGCATTATGAAGTGAACTATGCCAATTCCTCTGGTTGTCTGCAACTGTTTTCTTCAATATCCTCACTAGGTTCTTATTAGTTGATTCTGCCATTCCGTTCCCTATGGATACTAGTTTGCAGAGTATCTAATTATGATTCCTTTGTCTAGAGAAAAATCAGTTAATAAGGTGGAAGAAAAGTCAGCTGGATTATCAAAAACAAGGATGAAAGGCACACTGAACCTTGTGATCAGATGTTGTTCTATGAATTGGATCACCACCTTCTCATTTAGATGAGTAAGAGGGATGGCCTCTACCCATTTCATGAAATAACATGTGGTAGTTAGTATGTATCTATGATGTTTTGAAGAACTCAGTGTAATTTTCCCTATAATATCTAACCCCCATTGCTTGAATGACCTGGAAACGACCATCGGTTGGAGTGGGACATCTTCTCTCTTCTCCCTCCCCGTGCTTGTTTGACAAGTCCTACAGTTTCTAGCATATGTGTGAGCATCCCTGAACAGAGTAGGCCAATAATAGCCAGCTCTCAGTATTTTATGAGCAATGGTGTTTCCCACGAAATGTCCACCTGCAGAACCATCATGGAGCTCCTTCAGAACTTTGTCTGCATCTTCATGTTTGACACATATTAAAATTACCCCATCATAATTAACACGAAAGAACACCGAATTTATGAGGAGATATTGTGCGGATTTTAACCTGAGGGCTCTCCTTTCCCTAAGGTTTAGGTTTTCTGGGCAAGTCCCATGATGCAAGAGATAAGTCAGTTTCTCGTACCAAGACTCTTGCCCTGGGGAGACGTATGAAGATTCACCACACCATAATGCCAATTCATTCTCCCCTCCAGGGTCTTCATTTACTTGGTCCTGGGCTTCAACTGCCAGTTTGCATAACCCTTGCCCCTTAACCAGTTTAGCAGGTTTTATATCTAGATCAAATTCTTGGACTACTGCCATCCAGTTTCCTCTTCTTTCCCCCATCTCTTGTTGAGTGAATAGGGATTGGACTGCAGGGTGAGGCATGATGAATTTGGTATGATTCTTAAGGATGTATGACCTGAAGTGTTTCACTACTTTGTATACATCATAAGCCTGCTTGTCTATAGAAGGGTAATTTGGTTCGACCCCTTGGAGATTAGTGCTCATCAATGATACCGAGACCTCATTGCTGTCATCATCCTTCTGAGTCAGTACTACAGCTAGTGATTGGTCAGAGGAAAAATTATAGAGGAAAAAATATTTGCTGAAATCGGGACTTCGCAACACTAGGGCTTGAGATATCGCATTCTTAATATTGCTGAAATCCCTTTTTTGCTCATCATCCCACTTGAATTCAACGTCTTTGCAGATCATTTTTTGTAATGGTTTGATAATTTCAACGAAATCGGGGGTGAATGCTCTTACAAAATTGATTTTCCCGAAGAACAATTGCATAGACTTTTTGTTGTGAGGAAATGGAAGCTGAGATATAGCCTTAATCCTGTCTGGGTCTATGTGAATCCCTACTTGAGATATAATATGACCTTGCAATTTACCTTCCTCGACAGCAAAGATAGTTTTCTTAGGGTTTAAGGAGATACCGTATTTACTACATCTTTCAAAAATATGGGTTAAGTGCTAGATGTGATCTTCTCTATTCTTCGAATACACAGTCACGTCGTCCAAATAGAATACTACACACTTGTTGATTAGTCCCCAAAATGCTACATCCATGGCCCTTTGGAAGGTCTCCCCTGCATTGATTAACCCAAAGGGCATGTGTTTATAAGTGAAGGTTCCCCACTTGGTTCGGAAGGTAGTTTTCAAGTGGTCTTCTTCTAAAACTAGAACTTGGTTGTAACCCGAGAAACCGTCCAACAGGGAGAAAATCTCAGAGCCAGACATGGTATGCAAGAGTTTCTCCATTGGTGGGACTGGGTATTTGTCCTTTTCTGAAGCTCGGTTGAGGTTCCTAAAATCTATGTATAGGCGGATCTCCCCAGACGTTTTCCTCACAGGAACCGAATTTTCTACCCATGTGAAGTGTATAACTTGGAAAATAATCTTGGCATCTAGTAGTTTCTTTAACTCTTGACACATGAGAGGCTCCAAGGATGGGTGGTATTTCTGGAGCTTCTATTGGAAGGGTTTTACTTCAGGATTTAACGGGATAGTGTGTTGAATGATACGAGTATTATAAGTTTTCATATCTTAGTAGGACCATGCAAAGACATCTTGATATTGTCTGAAAATTTTGAGATAGGCCTTCCTTTCTTCTTTAGATACTGTCTTGCCAAGATTTATATTCTTGGGGTTTTTTGGGGTTCCTAAATTTATAGTTTCATGCATGGGACAAGAATTCCCCGTCTTCGCGTTCTTTGACCCTTTAAATCTTTCCCTTAGGTCAAAAAGGTTTTCTAAATTGGCTATTCCCTTCGGTATCGTGTGAGACCTTGGTTTTTCAGTCGGTTGATTTGTCTGAGGATTGGTTTCTGCTGATTGTTCCTAGAATACTTTATCATCAATAGCCAAGTATTTAAAATTATCTTGATTGGTCAAAATTTTTATGATCGGTTCATCTCCTTCAAATACCTTCCAATAAGAAATATTTTTGGGCACTGACGATTTTTAGAGTAGCTCCACAGTGAACTGGGAGGCTTCATAATCTTCTAGAGGTGATAGCCTTGAGGTAGCGGTGGCCAGAGAATCAACAAGAATGTTCTTTATTCTGGGGATCACTCTAATGTTGAAGGCTTCAAAATGCTCTATTAGCCTGTGCACTTCCTATTGGTAATTCCTCAGGTGTGGAGAGTTGCAATGTATAGTGTTCCTTAATTGTCTAATGATGATTTCAGAATCTTCGAAAACCTTCAATTCATTGACGTTTAAGTCTATGGATTTCTTTATCCCTTGTACTAGAGCTTCATACTCGGAGGGGTTGTTTGTGCATTCGAATTCTAGTCTACAGGACAAGAAATGTTTTTTACCTTTTGGATCAATGAGGATGCACCCTGCCCCTGACCCCTCTTGTGATTTAGATCCATCAAAGTATAAGTTACAAACTTGTGGGCAAAACCTATCAGCTTCCTCTTTCTTGTCACTTTCCTCCTCTCCCCCTGTTTGTTATGTGATTTCTAATGCAGGTTATTGAAAGAAGAGGGTTTCCTCTGCCATCGTCGACAATTTCTCTTGAAAAATCATTTAGAAGTTTTGAGTAAGAGGGACATTGGATGAGAAGGGGGAGAAATTCCTGAAATCAGAGTCACAGGAATAATTTCCTAGCACGGGGAAATCTGCCGATGAGGGTTCATTAAGGGTTTCTAAGTTGATGACAATATGTTTTAGATATCTTTCCCTATCGATCCTGATCATATTCGGGTGTCCTTTTAATGGCATCCAAAGGTGATCCCAGTATGTACTAAAGTACCTGTTTAACTTCTCGGATCAATCTCGACTCAATAAAAATCCATAGGCTTCTAGGATATCTACTACAATGATGTCAATTACTTGCACAAATTTAGGGTGTGTCGCTATTATGATCATTACATCTTTGAATTATCCCATGACCTTCACCTGGGTTCTGTCTAGCTGTATCATATGTTTATCTCTTTTGAGAGGGATTGATTTTAATTTTTTACAAATAAACAGTGGCATAACATTGGAGGATGCTCTTGAGTCAACCAAACAATTATGGAGGTTTCTATTGAAGACTTCAAACGTCAAAAGGAATGGTGGGACAAAAGGTTTTCCCTTCTTATCCTCAGAGAAGGTGTTCACAGTTGGTTTATTTCTTAGATATGTGGGAGTTAGATTTCCTCCTTGGTCAATGCTTGTTGTAGGATTTTCTACTGATTTCAATGATTGTAACATAAAGTTGTTTTGCTGATGGATTCTACACATGTACATGACCGATATATTTGAATTCAACTTCTTCAAATCTTCTACTATGTTGTAGTCTAGCTTGGGAGATTCTCGTGTATTGATGTTTATAGGGTTTCTTCGGGGAGAAAAAGGTGCTTTCAGGTGATCGAGAGCTAGTTTTCCTCCCGAAGTTTGGGTCATAGTAAGGTCGTTTGAGACAGGTTGAGCTCTACTTCATGTTTGCATAGCCAAGACTTATACGGGTGGTTCTTGAACCTCAAATAGGTCATCAAAAGGCATAGGTAGGTTAGCGTCCCATATCAACATGGTTGTTTCTTCTGGTGGATCATCTTCTTCCTGATCGAAAATATTCATAGCTGAGCCACTTTATTGTTCGGTTAGGGAAACTTCATCTAGAAACTGGTTGGCCATCAAATTCATGACATGCACCCATTGAGGGTAGTCTCTTTCAGAGTGTTTCTCTTGATGATAAGTAAGAAAAGAATCAGATGCTACATTTCCCAGATCGATGTTCAAGTTGGCTGGGGGAGGTTCAATTTCTTTGAAAGGTGGATTTCTTTTAAAAAAGGGTTTATAGGGCCTCTGGCCTTGGTTTTTCTCCCCTGCACTTCTCTTCATGTCTATGATTTCATTTGACAACTTCTTGACCATGCGTTGTAGGTTTTCTATGTCTCCACTTCCCTTTTTAGGACCTTATTCTGTTTGTTTCCTTGGGGGTCTAGTCAACATGAGTCCTCTCTTGGGAGGTGGCTGAACTTATTTCTTAACTAATGAGACCTGGCCTTCTTTTCATCCTTTCATTTGGAACTCTATCATTTTGGATTTTTCAAAATTCTCAGCTAAGGTTGGTTTGACAACCCTTTTCACAAACATGGAAATAGAAGCTGGGAGAGCATTTGCGCATACTTCGATTTGCAACTCCTGAGTAGGTTTATCTTCGGGTTGGAATTTGTTTAAGATGGTGGTAAATATTTGATTGAAGTCTTTAACCTTCTCCTTTGAAATCATGGTGGCGGTGAACAACTCAGCCATCAAAGCTCCTATAGTGGTTTCTTCTGCAAATTTATCTAGAATATCCTTTTGAAACTTCGTCCAACTAGTTATGGACCCTATAGGTAAGTTAAAATACCACGTGGATCTTGAGTTCTCGAAAGTGTAGGGGAAAATCCTACATAACACATCTTCATGTTGGACATTCAACAACCTAATAGCTAGAATGAATTTTTTGATATGGTCTTCAGGCAATCTTGAGGTCTCAAGGTCAAATTTAGGGAGTAATTTTTCTGTATGTCGGGGAAGGTTATGTACTCGCCCAAGGATGTCCAGAGCATCTCTAGCCAACCAAGGTTGATTATTATGAGGTGGGTTTCCCCTTTCTTCATTATGATCATTGTTATCCTCCATGTCGTCCGACCCCGAAGCTGAGCATTCTGAGTTAAGCCCTACCTCATCGAAGAAGTCATCGGTCTCAGAGCAGTTACCATTCGGTGATTCAGGGATTAGATTGAGAGGATGTTCAATTTCAGTAAGTGAGAAATCTATCAGGTCTTCTACTGTGTGAAAAAAAATATGGTCGGGGGTATCAACCACCGGTCTACTTACTTTTTTTCTAAGAGAAAGCAATGGATCTAAGGGCAATGCTCTGATTTGTCGGGCGTAATCTCTTGTGATTCTTATGAACTGGTTCAACTCCTCGTGAGGAAGAACATAAGGTATCTCAGGGAATATATTTTCTTCCTCTTGCTGGGGTGAGTTACTCATTTCAGGAGTACTCAGTGTGTGGGGGCTGTCTTGGGAATGACTAGCCAAGCATGTGGGTTGTTTTGAATCTACAGGATGTGTGAAATATTATGTCAAAAATATTGTTAGCCATTCATTCTTCAGGCCCTCCTTCTAGCGCCATTTCTAGTGGATGGGTCCTAAATCCCTTTAACTCAACAGTGGGAACTAAACCTGCCATCGAGGCCCAATTAGAATTTGCAACATTTAATGGTGGAATGGTTCTCTAGATCTTGCGATCTGGCCAAATGATCGGGCTTTACGTAGTGATTGACATGACGTCTTCTTGTGAAAACTCCTCCTTCTGTTCAGGCGTTCTCTTTTTGTATTTTCTCTTATAGATGGGACCGATACAAGATAAATGCTAGTATAAACCAGCTGGGTAACAAAGGGATAACCCTTCTGCTCAAGCATGCAGACAATGATTCTTACACCTACAATAAGCCTAGTACTAATACATTAACCTGCTGGTGTTCCAATTACCGACTGAGATATGATTATTAGGAGAAAACATACATACAATAAATGATGGCAAGAAAAATAGTTTCCTTAACTCTAATCGTCAACCACATATTAACAGAATGTTTTTGCTTTTCATCATTAAAGACAAGAATATAAAAATACTGAATCGAATAAATTATCAATAGATTTAGAGTCTCTTACTCGTTAGAACATCCATTCATGAGATAAAATCATAAATAATTCTTCTTCAGATCCAATCATACACGCTTTTGATGAAAAACACAAACTTGTCTCTGGTCCTAAACAAGACTTCTCAATTCATGTAGCTCCGAATTAGTTCTTTACAAATCCAAAAATGAGGGTCTTTGCAACAACCATCGACCCCTCTCTAATAGGTCAATATTCTTATTCATAACATATTATTAACTAAAAATAACTATCAAAGTGCAGCTAAGTAAAACAAAAAAAATCGCCACATGGTGCTTTCATCGCTCAGTCTTAAAAAATTCATCAAAAGGTTTCACTTGAGTGGATGACTCTTCTCATACTCCGACCATTGGACGAAGAGATCCTCACACATGTTGGCGTACGTGACCCTGTGTTGATCCATCATGGCCAAAAGGATCTCCTTGATCTCTACTGCCCGTGCCCGATATTTCACTATTTTATCACTTAACTGTTGTAGCACTTTCCGATCCTTGATCGTGTGCTACATGAACTGATGCACTTTCCATGGCACCATGTTTACCACCTTTTTTTATCTCTGTAGCCCATGATGAGTCTTGTTCGACATGTAATTTGACTATGTTGTGCAAGTCGACAAAGTCATTGAGTGTGCCAAATTCTGGAAGGCCAATGTCTCTCATCGCTCGGTTGACCTTGGTCCAACTCTTTTTGCACTCGGCCCACTTGTCTTGGATTTCCCGATGAGGTTCTTGGGCCATTCTCACCCAGTATTTGTCCAACTTTTTTATGCGGTTGATGCTACTATCCCTGAGTACCCGAATGCTATGCTCTTCAATGTCTCGACCCTGCTAAACGACACTGATGTAGTCGATCCTCTCCACGGCTTGGTGTGATTTCTCATACCACCTCTCCATATATTTACAGATTGCTAATGCCATGAGGGTGTCTTCTTGGTAATCGACTATTCTTGTAGTGAACAGGTGCCACTCATTTGCAAATTTATCGTAGGCATCTTGAAATTCACTTCTCAAGAACATCGAGGCTTGTGTGGAGTCTTGGTAATATTTTTCCAAATGGCGTAGATGTTCGAAATCCTTTAGCGTAGCGACCAAATCCTCTTCATCCCTTTTTTCTCTGTCAAGGGTGGAATTTGTGATTGCCATCCCTGCGCCGATAAGCTCGGATGTCTTGGCATGCTCTGTGTTAATCAACTTTTCCTCTGTGGTGATGAGGATGGAGAGATCTAGAGTAATCCTCCTCTTCTTGGTGGTTCTCTTCACGATAGCTTTCCTTTTCCAGTCATAGGAGATAACATGTATATCAACAAATTCATCCATGAGTTCGGGGATTTGCTGATCTCCTAAGGTAAGCATATTTTCTAGGCTCCCGACAATGTATATTTGTTCAAGACTGGGTTCTTGAACCTCCTCCATGTGTTCCGAAGGTCCAGCCTTTGGTTGTAGCTCATTGGGAGGTAGAGTACCAGCTAAAATCGAAACACTAGGGGTAGGCTCAGTACTTACTTGATAATCGCCTGTTGAGATGCTGATTTCCCAATGTGAGACTTCTTCTTTTTGTTCACCAGACCCCATCTCATCTTTCAGACTATCCGCTTGGGTCTCTTGTACATCAGGAAGTTCAGTGTCTAAGACACTTTTGACCTCCTGTTCATCTGTGGAGTGCCCCAAATTCAAGTGTCGATCGCTAGGGAAGATGCCTTATCGGGCTCCTTTTCCTATGTGATCTGCATAAGAGTCACCAGGGACACCTCTGAACTTTCTTCTTCATCATAGATGTTTATCAATTTGTGGAGGGGGTTTGGTGTACTTGCTCTCCCTAATATATTACTATCTCTGGCTGAGTTGAAACATCCCCCGGTGACCTGACCTGTGGTGTTGTAACTTCAAGGTCATCTAACCCGATGATTTCATCAATTTGTATTAGCTCATGGACGCTGGGCCTACCTGGCTTTCATCTGTGTTGTCAGCAGGGTCCCTTGTCATTCCTACGAGGTCCGATTCATCCTAAAACTAATCAGTTACATGCTATGCCTATTATATCATTAGCAATCCCCTTTCCCGTGTGTCTGGTGTAATAGGAAATCCCCTGTTTTGCACCGGAGCCACCAGGGGAACCTTTGTGGCCTCAACCACTCTGATTTCTTCCCTGGCTCTGAGTGCCTCTTGAGCCAATTGATATATGGTCGTTGTTCATACAAGCTCATGGCCATGAACCTGGTCATTTTAGGGTCAACCATCCTTACTACCACCTCGTCCCAGTTCTGGGAATTTTCCGTGAAGACTTCATCTTCAAATTTGTCGTGGGCATACGATCAACAGGATGACACTTGTGAAGCGTGTTGCAAGACCAGTCCCTTTGGATTGTGCTTGCAGAATCGACCTTTCTAGAATCTGAACTCGAGTTGGCTCAGCCCTTCTTGTTTGGCTTGAGCGGTATCCTTTACCAAGTAGAAACCTACATGGAAACCATAGGGCATGAATGCCTGCTTCTTGTCCTTAAACAGGGTGGCGTTGTTGTTGGAAGATTGGTTGTTGTCATTGATGTCAACCCTAGTCATGGGTTTTGGACCACAAGATTGATGAAGTTATTTGGACATGAAGGAAAATTATCATGTAGATACAAAACCCATGGATGGATAGTATACATCATGCTATTTCCAGTGGTATGTGGCATGCCACCTGGATCCTCATGGTTGAGGAGAAATGAATTTTTGAAGATGACAAAGTGAATTGTACATGTAGGCCCTGAAGATAATTAAAGAAAAGAATTACAAAATAAGAAAGTGTTAGGTCGGCCCTAATGTTAAAAGGAAGTGACATAAATGGTATAAATAAACATCATTATACATTCATTT
>JASDQU010337847.1:1571-12141 GCA_032191745.1 Picea mariana | reverse complement strand
AAATGAGGAATTTGACCACTAGCAGCCCCTAAAAATTAGAGATTTGTAAAGCTATGAAAATTCCCAAGGAGGGAAAAAGACCTAGGCACAAGATGCTCATGATATACAACATATGGGGGAGGCAGGACACTACTTAGTATGTTGGAGAAAGGATATTACTTGTTGTTATGAACACTGTTTAGTGTGAGGCAAGGGAATTTCTGATCTAAAAGGAGGACTGTAGCAAAAGAGGATCATTTCAATTCGCCCTCATGGACTCATGGTCAGGCTAGGGGGTGAACAGAGCAAGTAATTTGGATGTTTTTTTCTACAGTTGGGTGGAACTTGGTTGTTCCATTTGTGTTCCAGCTTCAATTTTATTCAAATAAGTACCTTTAATTATTTCTGGACAGAATTATGTCGATTACAAATTATTTGAGGTGTGATGGGTTTATGTGATAGTGCAAATGTGAATGAATGATTGGATTTATAAAAATCTACTGTCTATAATTGTTAGTAGAAGGATGAGTTCATGTGTTATGATTTATATCTAAATCTTGACTGTACATATACCTGTAGATATGCTCATGTATTTTATGGAAAAAAAAATGCTACAATGAATAGTTATATTTTTGTGACTTATATATGTCTATGTAGGTATATATATATATATATATATATATATATATGAATGTATAAATACATGGAGTTGTACAAAAATATATTGTATTCATTTACAAAAAGATTTTATCGATCCTTGAACTACAGGAAAATATAAGTATTTACCATGGATCGGATCATACAAAAGATAGAATAAAATTAACAGTCCTTCTTATATTAAATCAAGCCTATAAACAGATAATTTAAACGGTATAAAATACATGCTACAGAAGTTGTACAATGCTTAACAACTTAATCAAATGGTTTCAAAAACTTGTTTCTTCAATATTAATAAAATCATAAATGATCTGTATAGCCAGAAAATCTTGGTTCAAACTATTACAATAGAGTACCCTAGAGTAAGGACCCGGTACCACTAGTAAACAAAACCTGAAGAGTTTTAATTTGAACGCCAAGATTTGGAACTCGAATACCTTTTCGAGCATGGCGATCCCCTTGATCCATTTCCTTCGAAGTGGTTAATCCTGCAAGGGGAAAATAGACAAGTTTTTAGTAAACTATGTTAAAATAACCAAAAGGAAATAAATATTCAACCTTAAGAAAATGATTAATACTTAGCTTATAGCTGGAATAGAATCAGTTTTCCCCACCAACGTTAAGTGATGATCCATCCACAGTGTAAAGGGGAGGAGTGGACCCAGGAATGGCTGATGGATACCCTCGCATAGAAGACAGGGTCCCATCATTAGTTTGTGTAACTGAAATATTTATTTAATACACAGATAATAAAATCGTAAACTAAACAGTGAAAATAAAATACATGAATTAAATAACGAGAGCATAGTCAAACCCTACAGACAGTAAGTAATACCCTAGCATAAACCAGAGATGAATTATCGAATCAAGTAGAGCTAGGATAACTCATAAAGATCACGGATTTGTTTTTGCCAAAGGTAAATCGTGCTCTCATTTCTTTTATCAGAGCGTTTGAACTTCATATATAACCACAATAAATAAGATGTATAAATTTGTAAGCAAGAATATATTACGGTTTATGAATCATGTGGTGTGATGAAGT
The DNA here is from genome assembly GCA_032191745.1 of Picea mariana. Taxonomy (NCBI): domain Eukaryota; kingdom Viridiplantae; phylum Streptophyta; class Pinopsida; order Pinales; family Pinaceae; genus Picea; species Picea mariana. The sequence continues at coordinate 10,463 of JASDQU010337847.1, read as the reverse complement.
TAGACAAGTCCAGTGACCGAGAAGTTTCACAAATTCACAAATATCATTAAAGGGCAAACAGTACCTTTCATATACAGTGAATGGGAAATTTCGATTTATTTTCCCTCATAATACGAGTTCATCCACCATAATAAATCTTTGAAAGTTTAAGACATATACAAAACATAATTCAATGAATACTCTATTACCCTATCCTTTCTGTAAATCATTTAGGAATGAGTGTCCTTAAAATACATTAATATCTAAATTAATATAGGGTAAAGACACACCTCTTGAACCAAGGGTCGTTAGTACAGGGAATACATATGCTGTGACATCCCCCAAAAATAAAATATTTTTATTTTTCTGTGATAAAAATTTATTTCTGTTTTTGGCAAATTCGAATCTGGAATTTTTTCGCCATTTATGGCGATTTCGAATTTCGAATTTAATAATTGTATTTAATTATTGTGACTATTGGGTAGAGATCTGTTTGGACTCAACTAACTWTTTTACTATGACACATGTATCACAATAGAATATTTATATTAATTGCAGGAGGACAAATGGAACAACCATGTTAAAATAAGCTGACCATGACTCCATGAGTGGGGAACATGTTGGAACTGCCTCTAGGCTGATTATGAGAAGTGGAAAATTAGAGATTTGGCCACTGGCAGCCCCTGAAAATCAAGGATTAACAGAGCCGCGAAAATCCCCAAAGGAGGGAAAAAGACTAGGACAAAAATGGATAAATAGCATATGCGAAGAGGCAGGACGCTGCCAAGTATGCTGGGAAAGGATTCTGAGTCCTCTTGCTATTATGAGCACTGCGGAGTAAGTGTGAGGCAAGAGGAGCCTGCTAAAACAAATTTTCCTTGCTGTTATGAGCACTTTTGAGTAAGTGTGAGGCAAGAGGATAACTGTTAGAATTGAAGGACATTGTTGAGGAGGAGTCTCCAAGTTTTCCCTCATAGATTCATGGTCAGGCTAGGGGGTGAATCGGGCAAGTAGATTTGGCTGCCCTGTTCTATGGTTGGGAGGAACGTGGTTGTTCCCTTTTTCTTCTCGTGGATTGGATTCATATATGTTAATTTCCCCCTCTCCATTATGAATGGCTATGACTTTTGATGTTATGTATATATTGAATCTGAACTGGAATAAGTTACATTCTTTGTCTGTATGATCTTTTTTTCATCTAGTGTAATGTATTTGATTAAATCGGATCTGTAACAATTTCTTCCCACTTTCTGTTCAAATGTTTTATTCGATGCTATGTGTCTAACAATACACTCTAACAATATGCAACAATATACTATATGTTTTTAGAATGACAAAATTCGAGAGTTAAAGAATTTTGGAAAACCCTTTTTTTTTTTTTTCAGATGCTAAAACAATCTTGAGAATCGATGCCTTTCAGAGGACTTTTGCTTTCCTTGTTTCTTTTCATTTGAGAATGGGATACCCCTTTCCTTAGTAGAGGTCTATGATGAATTTATAGATTTCCTTTACATAAAAATTTTATCCTATGTGCCCTTCTGTGCGTGTAAAATTCCTAAGTCTTTAGGCTCTCAGAATTCTGTGACGTAAAGGTATATCGTATCCTTGTACACCTTCAGTCTCCCAGAAATGAAAGTAAGAGTTCTCCCATAAAATGAAATCAAGGGTACCCGTAAAGAATAAATATAAAGGAGTGATGAAAATAGTGTGAAGAGTTACAGTAGAAGCAGAGTAATCTCACCCTTTGCATTTTGATTGAATTATTACCTTAATTTTTTTTCAACAGGAAAACTTAGTCCAACTTTCTTTTCTCCTTTCGGAGGTTCATGTATATTGTTGTATGGATTCTGAACTCACGAAGTTGCAAACCCCGAAACCCTGAAGATTCCACTTTTCGCATTTTAGAATTCGGTTACATAAGAGGTTTGGGGCACTTGAACTCACGAGGTTCCGAAACCCGAAACCCCAAAATGCGGGTCCCACCTTCTCCTTTTCAGATTTTTTCGGAAGTTTGTTTATGTTGGATGTTTGGCATTTGAAGCCCTGAAACCCTAAATCCAAAAATCTTGAAGTGTTGGTCCCACATCCTTTCACCTTTTGGAATTCAAGAGTTGATGCATGTTGTTTGGTAGTTGCAAACCCCGAATCCCAAAATCCAAAAGTCTTGCCCCCACATCCTTTCACCTTTCAAAATTCAGGAGTTGTTGTGTCTTGTTGTTTAGCATTTGAAACCATGAATCCCAAAATCCCGAAGTGTTGGTCCCACATCCTTTCACCTTTCAAAATTTGGGAGTTGTTGCATGTTGTTGTTTGGTAGTTGCAAACCTTGAAACCTCGAATCCCGAAATCATGAAGTGTTGGTCCCACATCCTTTCACCTTTTCGCAATTCAGGAGTGGTTGTGTGTTGTTGTTTGGCTTTTGAAAACCCCGAAATCCCAAAATGCAGGTCTCACCTTTTCCTTTTTCGCATTTCAGAAATTTGTTTATGTCGATGTTTGGACACCGGAACTCACGAAGTTCTGAACCCCGAAATCTCAAAGTGCGGGACCCACCTTCCTTTTTCGCATTTCAATGGTTTGTATATGTTTTTGTTTGGGCACTTGCACTCGCGAAATCCCAAACTCCAAATTCTCAAAGTACTGATCACCTTTACCAATTTCAGGAGTTGTTGTGTGTTGATGATTGACCTTTGTAGTCACGAAATCCCGAACCCCGAAACCCCGAAGTGCTCAACATCTTTTTGTAATTTTAGGAAATGTTGTGTGTTGATGTCCGGCTCTTGTACTCGTGAAACCCCGAATCACGAGACCTCGAAATGATGGCCCACAGTCGTTCCGTATTTCAGATTTTGGCAAACAACAGGGTCCTTTGTTTTCTTCGGCACTTGTGATCACCGAAACCTGATTGACCTCTGTTTCTTCAAAAAGTTGTAGGAACCTAGAAGAAAATTATTGTTATGGGAACAACTCTAATAATGTAATGAATGGATTGGTAAAAGAACGCTGGAGAATCTTCATCCTGGATAGAGGTATGGAAGTAACAGACCGTATTACAAGTCGATTGTATTGCAAACATAGGGTAATATTTTTATGTAGGGTTTTGGTCATAAAAACCCCAAAGTTTCTTGTATTGTTAAGACTGTGGTAGTGTTATAGGTACTAGAAGATAAGAGAGTAACTATAAATTTCAGGATCTTAATTAAACATTGAAGTGATGAGTAAATACTCATTTTATCGTCGATTAGAAAACTTAAGTTGAATGGTAAGGATAGTCGACGATAGTAAGGACTCTAACAAACCTTCAGACTCAAGCCTTCTAACAGAAAGCTTACTTGCTTGAGATGTCAAAACTTTTCAAGGATAAATGTACAAATAATTTTATTTTCTTATGGTGATTTTTGAGGTACATTACATATAGTATCCGAGAAAAAGTTACAACACTGGGCCTGAACAGGGCCACATTAGTTGCTTAGTCTATATTCTAAATTATGAAAAAAAAAACTAATAAATCTTGTGGATTACAAATAGAAAGATTTTTTGTTTTGTGTTGAAAAATGGTAACTCAAGAAGGTGCACAAATCAGGATGGAAGAGAATCCGCAGTAAGGACTTCCTCAAGATCCAAGATAGAACAGTGATGGAAGCTCACCCATGGAGGTGTTGGAAACAATGAGGAACCTTATTGTTGAAGTACAGGTTTTCAAGGCCGACAACGAAAAATTGAAAAAGGAATAGCAGGAACAACAAGAGATAAATGAAGTCCTGCTGCGTAGTATAGTAACCAAGAAAAGCCCAAAGGATGATAACCATGAGGAGGAGGTCAGTAAAAGGGCCTCCAAGAATTCTGGTGCGAAAACAAAAAAAGGAGATAGTTCGTCTGAAGGGACACCTTCAGCTGAAGACAAAACCATACCAGACAGAAAAAGAAAACAAACATACCACCTTGAAGGAGAATTTAAAAAGATTAAACCAACTACTTTTGATGGAGAATCCAGGACAAGAGAAGAAGTCAAGGCATGGTTGGTGGACATCAAAAAATACTTCCAAATCTACAACTATTCCAACAACATGAAGGTCAGAATGGCCATATACAATCTGAACGGGAAGGCTAGCATTTGGTGGCAAGACCTAAAATTGGCTAAGGGCCATAAAAGAGAAACAGTTGGAATGGTCCAACTTTAAGAAGTATTTTAAAAAACAATACCTTTCTGAAAGCTATTATGAAAGGAAGACGAAATAATTTTAAGAATTATGACTCAGAAAAACGATGATGGAGGACCTTATAAATAAATTTTTGGAACTATTAAGGTTCATACCATACATCCAGGAGGACAAGGTAAAAATCCAGTGATTCTTAAGTTGTTTACCAAAGACTTACCGGGACAGAACTAAGTTTGACAGCCCCAAATCCTTGAGTGAGGCATTCAAGAAGGCATGAATGTGCTATGACTAGTATAAACAGTGGGTAGAGTCTCCCAAGACCTGGAAGGATAAGAAGCAAGATGGAATGTACCAATGGAAGAAGGGATACCAGCTAGTTCCTTATTGGAATGCAGAAAAAGGTTTCCCAAGGAAGGATTTTCACTCCAACCATTTGAATACACAAGGTAGCGGTAAATTGATAAAACTGGGAATGAGGAAGTTTGGGGACAACTCCCATGAGCCATTAAAGTGTTGGGAGTGTGGAGAGCATCATCTAAGGTGGAACTGTCCACGTTTAATTGCAGCAAACAAAACTGCTATTCACAATTTGCAGGAAGCCTCGACAGTGGGAGATATGGGCAGAAGTCTGCATCGGATAAATGCAGCCATAGATGGTCGACAAGCTGACCACCAGTCCTCAGTGCTAGAAATCAAATGTAAAATCCATGACACTCGAATTTCTGTTTTAATTGACCCTGGAGGTACATTAAGTTATATTACTCCCGATGTAGTAGAGTTGAATAAACTTAAGAAACAAAAGCACGGAAAATCTTGGCTGGTACAACTAGCAACAGGTGCTAGAAGAAAAGTAGTTAACTTTATTTTTTATTTTGAATTCAGCTTAGATGGTCAAAAGATAAGGACCAATTTGAACATCCTACCACTAGGATCTTATGATATGATTATCGGTATGGATTGGTTGGAACAACACAAAGCAGTACTAGACTGTTATAGAAAGATACTTAGCTACAAAGATCATTTTGGCACTGTTAGAACAACCCAAGGCATACCAAAACCTATGTCAGTCAGACAAGTTTTAGAAATGAAATTTAAGATATGTATTAGAAAGGGATGTCAAGTTTACACCATCCAAGTGATGAATCTATTGGAAAAAGGAAAATAAACCCAAGTTAGAAGACTTTTCTATCCTAGGTGAATTCAGAGACATGTTTGTTGATGAGATACCAGAATTACCTCCTAGGGGAGAGATAGATTTCCACATAGACTTACTAACTGGATCAGCCCCCATCTCAAAAGAACCCTACCGAATGAGTCTACTGGAACTGACAGAATTAAAAATACAATTACAAGAAATGTTGGACAAAGAGTATATCAAACCAAGTGTCTCACCATGGGGAGCACTAGTCCTCTTTGTGAAAAAGAAAGATGGTACTCTAAGACTGTGTATCGATTATAGATAACTAAACAAAGTAACCATTAAGAACAAATACCCCTTACCATGGATAAATGATCTGTTCGATCAAGTTGGTGGGGCCAATATCTTCTTAAAATTGGATTTACGATCCAATTATCATCAAGTTAGGATAAAGGACCAGAACATAAACAAAATAGCTTTTTGAACAAGTTACAAAAACTACAAGTTTGTAGTCATACATTTTGGACTCACTAATGCACCAACCACATTTATGTGCTTGATGAACAACATTTTCAGCCAGTACTTAAATAAGTTAGTAGTAGTATTTATTGACAATATTCTGGTCTATTCTAAAACAGAGGAGGAACATGATGAACACCTACGAATAGTTCTGCAAACACTAAGGAAACACAAACTTTATCAAAAAGAAATAGAATATTTAGGACATGTCATTTCCTCGAAAGGTATTTTCATAGACCCAGAAAAGATAAAAGCCATTGTGGAATGGCTAGTGCCTAAGGATGTGGCAGATATTTGGTCATTCATGGGAATCACCGGATATTATCACAGATTTATAGAAGGGTTCTCCAAGATATCCTACGCTATCACATCATTACAAAAGAAAGGGACCAAGTTTAACTGGTCGCAAAAGTGTCAAGATAGTTTTAACAAGCTAAAAGAATTATTGGCATCGGTGCCCATCTTGAAAGTAGCAGACCCAGATAAAGACTTCACAGTATGTGTTGATGCAAGAAAAAAGGGACTAGGTGGTGTTCTAACTTAGGAAGGGCTCATGATATGTTACGAGTCCCGAAAATTAAAGGAACATGAGCGAAATCATGTCACTCATGACTTAGAATTGGCAACAATAATACATGCCTTAAAAATGTGGTGAAACTATATAATGGGCAAAAAATTCTTACTATTGATGGATAATAGTGGAGTGAAATATCTCTGTAACCAACCAGACCTTAATGCAAGACAAGAAAGGTGTCTAGCCTTCTTGGGTGAATTCGACTTCAAGGTGAGACATATCAAGGGTAAGGAAAATAAAGTATAAGATGCTTTAAGCTGCAGAATCCATGGTTTAGTTGGGATAAATATCAACAGGGAAGAAAGTGAACTGGAACAAAGAATAAAAGCGGCAGGTATTAACGATGGAAATTACACTAAGATGATGAAAGAATTGAAAAACAATGTCACAAACTCAGATAAACCATATATAAGTATCGACAAAAAGGGGCCATTAAGATTTAAAAATAGACTTTACATACCAGATTCAACAGAGATAAAATTAACTATTTTAGACGAAGTGCATAAGAAATGATATTCTAGCCATCCAGGTTACCATAAAACAATAACAACACTCAAAAAACTATTTTACTGGCCTAATATGAAGGGTGAAACAATAGAGTATTTGGCTAGGTGCCAATATTGTCAGGAGTTTAAGGCTGAACACCAGCATCTAGCCGACCTATTATAGCCATTACCAGTACTAGAATGGAAATGGGAGACCATATTGCTGGACTTTATAACAGGTTTTCCTAAAACTCAGAAACAAAATGATTCAGTCATGGTTGTAATCGATAAACTCAGTAAGTTTGCACACTTTATTCCTATAAAGTCTACTTTTAAAGCTATTAATATTGCTGAAATATTCATGAAAGAAATTTTTAGACTGTATGGTATTCCTAAAATGGTGATTTCAGATAGAGATGTAAAATTCACATCTGCTTTTTGGAAGGAATTGTTTGTAGGGCTAAATACTAAATTGAATTTCAGTACGAGTTATCATCCACAAATGGATGGATAGACCAAAAGGACAAATCAAATCATAGAGGATATGCTCCACATGTATGTCAGAACAAAGCCGAACAAGTGGGAAGACTGCCTACACTTGGTATAATTTTCATATAACAATGGGTACCAAACTTCAGCTAAGTTGAGCCCTTTCGAAATACTGTACGACAAAAAGTGTACAACTCCAATTAGCTAGGATAACCCGGCTGAAGGACTCATGGTTGGGCTAGAGATGCTCCAAGAAATGGAGAACATGGTAAGAAAGGTACAACAAAACTTGAAAGAAGCACAGGACAGACAGAAGAGGTATGCAGATCAGAAAACAAGACACTTGGAATTTCAAGTGGGAGACCATGTTTACTTGAAGGTCAAATCCCAAAAAATCTCGCTAAAGTTGGGGAACTATGCCAAGCTGACACCCAGGTTTTGTGGGCCCTTTGAGATACTGGCTTGAATTGGACCTGTAGCATATCAGCTTGCACTTCCAGCTAATCTAAGAATTCATAATGCATTTCATGTTTCTTTGTTGAAAAAGTATATTCATGACCCTACTCATATGATTGATTGGAACCTGGTGCAGGTGGAACCCGAAGGTGAGTTCCAGGTGGAACCCCTGCGCATTCTGGACCGAAGAGAAATAACACTTCGGAATAGAGTCGCCACTCAGGTAAAGGTGCAATGGAAGCACTTTAGTCCCGAGGAGGCCACTTGGGAATTGGAAGGAGATTTGCAGAAATCTCATCCAATCCTGTTCCAGGAATGGAACGAACACTGAGGACGGTATTTTAATGAAGGGGTAAAGGATGTGACATCCCCCAAAAATAAAATATTTTTATTTTTGTGTGCTCGAAATTTATTTTCGATTTTGGCAAATTCGAATCTATAATTTTTTTCCCATTTATGGCAATTCTAAATTTTGAATTTAATAATTGTATTTAATTATTGTGACTATTGAGCAGAGATCTATTTGGAATCAACTAACTATTTTACTATGACACTTGTATCACAACTGAATATTTATATTAATTGCAGGAGGACAAATGGAACAACCATGTTAAAATCAGCTGACCATGACTCCATGAGTGGGGAACATGTTGGAACTGCCTCTAGGCTGATTATGCGAAGTGGAAAATCAGAGATTTGGCCACTAGAAGCCCCTGAAAAATCAGGGATTAAGAGAGTTGCGAAAATCCCCAAAGGAGGGAAAAAGACCCAGGCAAAAATGGATAAATAGCATATGCGAGGAGGCAGGACATTGCTAAGTATGCTGGGAAAGGATTACGAGTCCTCTTGCTATTATGAGCACTGCGGAGTAAGTGTGAGGCAAAAGGAGCCTGCTGAAACAGATTTGCCTTGCTGTTATGAGAACTATTGATTAAGTCTGAGGCAAGAGGATAACTGTTGAAATTGAAGGACATTCTTGAAAAGGAGTCTTGAAGTTCACCCTCATGGATTCATGGTCAGGCTAGGGGGTGAATTGGGCAAGTAGATTTTGTTGCCATGTTCTACGGTTGGGAGGAACATGGTTGTTCCCTT
>JASDQU010337845.1:0-12426 GCA_032191745.1 Picea mariana | reverse complement strand
TGTAATTCAAGAAATTCTCACACCATTAATTGATTGTTGTCTTTTATAAAAGACTAGTCTTGCTGACTGGATTGGATGCATACATAAAATACTAAAGGATGACAGTTTGATTATTATTACATGCATGAGAATTGTATGTACTAGCTACACATACATTTCTTGTACATATACACTAGTATATATGAGTTTCATTGTTCTTGTACCATAAGATACCTTAACTTCGGGACGAAGTTTCCTGAACGGTGGGTGTATGTAATGACCCTTTTCTTATTACTATGAATAGTTTCATAAATAAACCTAAACATTGGTTACTTAATTATTAAATTAAGGATTAGTGATTAATTGATTATTAATTAGAGTAATTGATTAATTGTGCATTAAAATGGGGAAAATAAAATATGAGGTTAAATGGGTTACGTATCCCATAAGGGATAACGTAACCCATATGTAAAATAAGCATTAAGTAAAGGATAAGCCCATTTAATGGAAATAAATGTATGGATAAGGTTTGGTGGGGAGTGAAGGTTCGGGGCGGTGAAGGAGGCATAAGGGGGAAGGAGGAGGATTCATTGAGGGAGGACGAGAGGAGATTTTTGGGAGCTTTGAGACTGATTTAGAACAGTGGATTTACAGTGTACATCGGGGCTGAGGGGTTTTGGGCTCGGAGGGCTAGGATGTCCGTAGATGACCTAGGGCCAGGCGTACTGGTCGGCAAGGTGGTGGTTTTGGGGTGTTCAAGCGAAGATTCAAGCTGCTGCAGATAGTAGCATCACTGACAGGTATTTAAACTTAAAATTATGAAGTGTTTACTTAAATTTAACTTGTATGCATAGTGTTATGTAAAAATGTTATTTTATTTATAAAAATCTGGGATTTAATATGCTAGAGTAGGAAAATTGTTAGTAAGTTTCAAAATTCCGCTCTGTTTTAATTTATGGTAGCTTAAATCAAATGCGGGTCCCTACAAGGAATAAGGAGGTGTCTACATACTGATAAATCAATCACATCTCATATCTCTAGACTATACCATCAATCACACCTCAATATACTTTTTCTAGCACAAGAGCAAGCTAGTTACTTATTCATCAAGTATCAACATTCTCTCTTGGCACAATAATTCAATTGGTTAATCATGTACGTATCAACCAATAAATGACGCAAGAGAAAACAAACTTATCATAATCAAAAGTCAACATACTAATGGTGCAAGAGTATTTCTCAACCTTATTACATGGCACAAAAGTAAACAATTCAAAAGCAATCATACAATCACCTAATTAACATTATTAAATGGCACACGAGTAATCTCAGTACTTAGTTAATCAAACTCAAAATTAATTCAATGGCACACGAGAATATATTTATTCACCTAGTTCATTTCATGCACAATAATCTAATCACATTAAGTCAAGGTGCAAAGAAAACTAAGCACATTACCAATCGCACCATAGTCATAATTAGTCATGCTGCACAAGAATTCTAGTTACTAAAGTAATCATGCGCCACCAATATTTAAGTGGTGAAAGAATCTAATTACTTTAGAATTCAACATCAATAAATTAGCAGTAATTAGCAATCAAAATTCAACATCAATAATTTACATCAATCATAACCCTATCCAACAATCTAACCTGTTATGGCACATTTTGACAGTCCAAGTTAGAGCCATGATGACTCAATGCCTTCATTCATTGTTATAATTATACCAATTCACAAATAATAATAATGCATTGATTAATGATATATCCAATACTTATCATCATAATAATATTATCCCCTTAAATAAACATGTCTGATCATTATCATTATAATATTATTAAACAAATAATTATTACTAAATCCACACAATTATTACTATAATTACATGAAGTAAGGATTTACCATTAGCAAAATAATTACACTACTTCAATAATAATTTAATACAATGAATACATTTAATAAGAAATGAATTGAATACTTATGTTAAATGATAATTTATTACAATTTACATTGAATAGGAATTTATCAATAGGATTAACCATAAAAATGTTATTATAAAAAGATAAAGTTCATTACTCATAGGATTGTGTCACTGGACTTCTCTAAATTAGTTTTATTGCAAAGGTAACGATGCAACAACTCACACCTTATACCACACCAATAAATGAAAAAATCACATACTTGGTCCAAGTCGCTCCTTCCACACAATTCTGGCGAACTTAAATACACCCAAAATCAATGCAAGAAAATCGTTGAGTGAAAGGAAACCGAGGGTGGAATTGCTAGCGATATCGTGGTAGATCGTTGAGCATTAAAAAAGTTGGGAAATATAATGTAGTGGTAAAAATAAATTCGAGCATAGAGATGTCAGCATAAGATTAGGTCTGAGTGTAAAACTGAGTGTGAAACCTATAAGTTTGAGTGTAAAACTGAGCTCCATTTGATGGACTTTGCATAAGGATCTGAGCGCAATATATATGAGGTATGAGAATAAAAATGCACAATTATTTCCCCTAATTATCATAGGATACTGAATGGATTATACACAACAAAAATGAAGTAAGAGGCGGGGCGATGGTGAAGGCGATCATTGGGCGAGGGTTCAATCACAGCAAGCCACACTTGGGGCACCCTAAAGCGTGGCATAAACTCTCCTTGAGATACACGAGCAAGAAACAATGAAAGAGCATCATCAACAAGAACAATTCAAGAGTGATAGCCAACTAATGGGATCTTTGTGGGATAAGATTCGAACCTTGAGAAGAAAATAAATACGTCGATCACAAGGTAATTCACATGGAGGTCAAAGGGTAAGCGCATAGAGAAATGTCGATTGCTGAGGTTAAAATGCATGAAAATGTCCAGTTTATCGAGGTTAAAAGAAACATAAGGGAAGGGATAACTCCGCTGAGAAAAAGCGTAGAAAATGGGGTTTGGTTGTTGTGCACAAAATGGTTTTGGTGTTGAGTGAAGGAACTGGGTGGAGGCACCCATGACTAGACATTTTCAAAGAAAACGCAGAGCTTAAAAAAATCATGCAACAACCAAGTGATGAGTAAGGGGAAGGGCGCAATGACATTAGCTCCCAAAAATGCAGAAAATTAACTTGCTAAGGTTGAGGGACAAAAGTAAATCATGGAGCATACAAGGAACCGATTGCTGGGAAAACGAAAGGTAAGAATCACCAAGGATTGAAGAATTTGCTGAGTAAAATAAGGTAAAAAAAATCGCATGGTAAATATTTGTAAAATCACTCGGTAATAACCAAGTAAACTCACATACTAGATAGTCAACTCAAAATATTTTAATAGGGAGAATTTGGGCGATTAAAAACATAGAGAACAAGGGTTCACCCGACAAGTGACAAGTTTATCAATACAGAATTAATAACTCAGTAATTACCCCAAATCTATATACTAGCACAGCCACATGATTGTGGCTGATAAATGCCGAAAGGCTAATAAACGCATCTTATAATAATGCATCGAGTACACTTGTTTCAACGTATCTTATAAGAAGTTCATCTGTCTCATCTTATAATAATGCATCGGGTACACGTGTTTCAAAAATTTGCACAATGGAAATGTCTGCTGCCTTCTTTCTTGATCGAATAGCTCATAATGGGCGGGGGGGTAGAGAATGGGCGGATAGCTGAATCTGAATCGCACAGACAACTGAAACGCATCGACAGTTGAGAAAATATGTGGCGAAAATGAAACACCGAGATAGGTGGGGATGCCTTAATTTAGATGCTAGGGTTTAATCTTACTTAATCATTTCAATGTGGCAATTACATATCCTTACAGTAAATTTTTAATGTGATTAGATAAATGTTAAAAAGTAAACATGTTAACGGATGCCTTCATAAATGCAAGAAAGTTATGAACAATAAATCTGATCCATTGATTTTGGAGGACGACTAAGAATATGCCATCATCTTCAATGCATAGCCATCAGATTAAGGTTTAAGGTTAAATAAGGTTAAAAGATCATTAATTGTGCCCATTGTAAATAGGTGTACGCCTTTCGGCGTAACAAGAAACACTTAAAACATTGCAACATCAAATAAAAATACAACGAACTTAATTTATTTCAATTACAAATTTAGTGAGGAGTACCGTAATTGAAGGCGACGAAGTTGAAGACGTTCTTTCGCTCTTGTGCTCTGTACAAATCTTACTTTCTAACAGTGAATACCTCACCGGTACCTCCCAGCCAATGCTGGGGGTAATCTTATTCCCCCTTCTCCCCGCAAACCACAAAGGGGCCACACACACACAACCAGAGACAAAATATAGCTCCCATCTCACGTTGCAGGATCGAGCTACCAATCTCTTCTTCGAGTTGGGTATCTCGACTCCCACAAGAAAAATCAGTCAAAGAAATTCCGGCAACATAACCTTACACATGCCCATCATTATCCCTTCATTTTCTCAACCATTAATTTTATAGCATTCTTCTTAGTGACCACTTTCCATTTTATGTTTAATTTGTTTTATTAAATTTAATTAGGAAATACTCTCCCCCGTACACTTGTCACTTGATCCCTTGGTTGCTCCAAAAATTCATTTAACTAATTTAATTTAATGTGAATTTCCATCACCCATCCTAAAAGCACTCTTTTATATCCCTTTATTCCCTCTATTTCCTTTTAATGACTGACGTCTTTCTAAAACTTAGTTGTTTTTTATTTAGGAAAGTTCTTTAGTTGGCCTAGACTAGATTCCTTTCTATGTTTCCCATTCCTTTTTACATTCATTTCCCTTTTTGTCTAAATTCCAATTTAGCATGTCTTGCACATAATCAAGAACTTTTTAGATAAAATATTTCTCTTTTAAATGATTAGCTTCATTTTTTCTTCATCCCCCTTTTATTAATTGATCATTTTTTTTTTTTGTCTGATTACCTTATTTATATGTAGGCTTAATTTTCAAGTAGGCTTAGAAATTATTTTTTTCTTTTAAGGGAATTTTATAATAAATAAAAATCTACTCATTTAAGATTTATTTTAAGGCTCACCATGTCAAAATAAAATATTTGTTTCTAGGCACCTCGGTTCATTGAATCAGCTTTATTAAAAATCGTGATGTTCCCTTCAAGATGCACTATGTGCTCCAAGGGTGCCACGCGCCTTTGACTTATTTTGGTAGATTTCCAATCCTTGTATTCAATACTCCATCAAAATACCTTATGAGAGACTAAGGGCATGTAAGGAATAATGACCCTACCTTATTGTGCTTCCCTTATAATCTTCATGAGCGATTGTCTTAGTCTTCCCTCTCGACATCGTGGATCTCTCAAACAAGGTAATCATTAACCTACAATTCGGGCTACAATGGGAGTGCTGGTAGGATGTGGCAGGGTTGTTTCCACACCCATCCCTCAATACCTAGTTTTTCTGCATGGCCCCTTTACACCTAATGTGAGTCTGGTTAGAAATAAATCGTCATCCTACATCCATCAACAAAACATGTCAATTATCCATAAAAAACATCATAATATACCCAATCATATGTCACATAAGCATAAAAAAAAATACCCAAACCATATATAGTCCACTCCCTAACTCAATCCGAATTCGAAGGAGGTCCATCGATGCCATTAGCATCCTCAATTTTTCAAGTGTCCTGCACACTCAGAAGAAACCTGTCAAATAGCACCTATCTATACATAGATATCAAATAACATAACATCATACTCCAATATCATCATAAGAATCCATAAGAGAACGTACAACCATATACTAAACAAGATCACTTGTAGTCAAGTCTCCTCAAAGAATAAGTCAAGTCATGTGCATGCAAGAGAGATGTTACATACACCCCCTCTTAGTTTAAACTTTATCACGAAGTTTCATAGTATAATGTGCAGTAAATAAGGTATCTGACAAGATCTAAATGTCTAACTATCAAACAAATATGGAAAATGTTGGCGCGTATCATATGTGTCCTCCCAGGTAGCCAAGTGTGGACAATAATTGTCCCACTGTACATTAACCTGATCGACCATTCGACATTGTATATGTTGAATCCGATGGTCCATAATGCATATTTTCTCCATCGTGATCACACCCTCATCCTACACATGTAATGAACTCATGTCAATCACATGTGTAGGATCACTAACATGATGTCCCAAAATAGATACATGAAAAATACCTTGCATACTCCTTAAAGAATCAGGCAAGGCTAGTCTATAGGCCATGAGCCATTTCCTCTCCACAACTTCGAAAGGTCCCACAAACCTAGGAGGGATTTTATCACCCTTACCGAACTTTATTGAAATCTTGTGTGGTTTTAATGACAAGAAGACTTGATCACAAACTTCATAAGTACATTCAACGCAATGCGCATCGACATAACTCTTATGTTGATCATGTTCTTATTTGATCATTTTTCTTATCATCTACATTTTTTCTTCCATTTCTTGGATCTCTTATGGTCCTCGCAAAAACATATCCTCAAGTCGATCCCAACTCAAAGGCGTCCGACATGGTCTCCCACAAATAAACTCAAATGGTTCCATCTTAATGGTTCTTTGATAGTTGTTGTTGTATGCAAACTCTACCAATGGCAGGAACTACTCCCAACACTTTTGTTGGTCCATCATGTACATACACAAAATATCTTCCAAGATTTGGTTCACTATTTCTATCTGCCCGTCTGTCTCTGGGTGATACGCAGTACTATATTTAAGTTGGGTTCCCAAGGAATCTTGTAAACGTTTCCAAAATCATCCTGTAAACACCGATCCTCGATCAAATATGATCCTTTTAAGACCTCCATGAAATCTCACAATCTTGCTGATAAAAACTCTAGCTATTTCTAGCACCTAATACATCATACGGATAGGGATCAAATGTGTACTCTTCATAAGATTGTATACTACCAAAACAATCGAGTCATGTCTCCTTGTTGTTTGTGGCAATCCAACAATGAATTCCATCAAAATGACCTCCCATTTCAATTCTAGAATAACGTGTGGTTGTAGTAATCATGCCGGATGTCTATGCTCAACCTCCACTTGATGACACTTTAGAAATATCGCCAGGTATTTGACTATATCCACCTTCATTCCCTTCCAGAAGAATAATGTTTTAAGCTCTAACCTCATCTTCGAGACTCGTGGATGAGCCATGTATGCTGCTCTATGAGTTTCATTTAAGATAAAACTTCTCAACTTGTCGTTAGATAGTATGTAAATCTAGTTATTATATCTCATTAATCCATCTTTGTCCATGGTAAATCCCTCAAATTTTGGTACCCAAATGGTGTCTTTCCCGATAAATTCCTTAATTTCTTTATACCAGTCATCATTGCACTGTATAGTTAAAATATTTCATGAAGGTTCATCTGAAGAGGTATCACCAAAAATATGCATGGTCTCTGAATCAACGCATATTCCACTCCGTTCATTGTTCCTTTTATGTAGGTAATATCAAAATCATACTCTCTAAGTAGTTCTGACCAATGTCTTTTTCACGCATTCAAGTCACTTTGCATAAAAATGTGTTGCAAGCCACATTGGTATGTTTTCAGTTTGAATTTTCATCCAACCAGGTAGTGTCTCCACACTCTCAGGGAATACACAATGGATAATAACTCCAAATTATGTGTCATGTAGTTCTCCTCATGATTTTTTAACTTTCTCAAGATGTAAGCGATCACTTGATCGTCTTGCATCAAGACTCTGCATAAGCCTTCCTTGGATGTGTCTGTGCATACCAAGAAGTCCTCGTCCATGTTAGGGAATTTTAGTATCAGTGTTTTTGTCAATAGCTCCTTAAGCCTTCGAAATGATTTCGTGCATTTCTTGGTCCATACATACTTCTTGTTTTTCTTCTGCAATTCCATAATTGGATTTGCTATCTTTGAATTTAACCTTCGATGAACCGTCATTAATATCTACCTAAACCCATGAAGCTACATACTTCTGGTATGTTCGTCGACATGGGACATTCCATAATATATTCTAACATTGTTGGATCCACAAGGATACTTTCTTCACAGATAACATGCCCTAAGTAATGAATCCTTGAGTGGTAAAAAGAGAATTTTGACAGTTTCCCATATAATTTTCTCTCTCATAAAAATTGTAGTATGTAACAACAATCCATGGCTAAAGACACTACTCAGTCAACCGGTGATTTTTTTTTTTTTTTTTAAGTGTCTGCGCATGTGTAGATGAAACAACCCCCTCGACTCTAGGTCAACAATTGAACCAACAGGGCGCAAGTAAGACGAACACAATCAAGATGACCCAACCTATCGTAGCGACAACAAGAAGCAAACGCCCCCGAACAGGAGGCGAGCAACTAATGGCTTTAGGCAGAGACAGACACCAGGGGTTAGGCACAGTACTGTCACAGAAATTAAAGAATCTGTCAGTAGAGTCGCAGTAGTGGAATTGTGCCTTTAAACAGCCCGAGACTACTGATACGGCTCAGAATGTGTCGCAAGAGTGGAACTGTGCCTTTAAACAGCCCGAGACTCTTGATACGGCACCGGATTCCTTCCACCGGATTACACACAGACATACATACTAAGCTGCAAGAGGAGTCTATATCTCGCCCGACACGACAGACTACCCAATACAAACCACCAAGTACTTACAGGACCAGGGACGACAGTAAGCACGACGCAATGCATGTTTCTACAAAAACCCTAAATAAGCAACAACATCCGTATCATAAAGGCGAACCTAACATTCATTTAACAAGTAACAATCCATTAGTAATATTACTATTGTGATTACACCGTTAATTATCGTTGCAATTCTATCGACCTTAACGTTTACTTAATAACATTACTATTGCATTTTAACTATTACACATCATTGACATTCTATCAACATGAAAATTCAATTTATAATATTACTATTGCATTTAAACCCTAATAGCATTAACACATCCACCATTATCATTATATTGCATAAAAACCCTAATAGTCATTAAATAAATCCACCATTACTATTATATTGCGTTAAACCCTAATAACATTGAATAAATTTCCCCATTATCATTAGGTTGTGATTCCGCCCGCTTTAACATTTCAATAGATAATATTCATAAGTTAATTAGGCAATTACCTAATACATGCCATTTAACTAGAATTAACATTTCAGCAACTAATATCAATAATTTGATTACACAATAAGTAACCCTCACCCTCAACATGGCAAATTAAAACAATAATGTTAGTGCAATTTAACATTGTCACCCTTGCTAATTAGCAACCTCTACGATTGCAGTTTAAGCTTCACTAGTTGTTCATTTAACCATTATTACTCATGGCCATAACAAGTGCAATTCCTGCGAATAGCAATTATTAATAATCCAAGTCAACAACATTATTAATATTGCAAATTAAAGCATTTATCATTGTTGAAATTAAACGAGAACTGTCAATTGCATTCTAATTAAACTATATTAACATGTAAGCATATATCCAGGATTAAAATAATGCCTAATGATAACATTGTTACTTACTGGCCTAATCATTGAATTTTAACAAATATTAAATTAAATACAAGGAGAATGATCCAGCTAAAATTCCTATTGCACTTAAGGCAAGGTCTTTATTAGGATTTGAACAAGCATTTTTATGGCGTACAATTGAACATCAAGCATTTAACCATATAAAAGTAATTAATTAATAGCTAAAACCCACGTCACCCAAGACCATCATGGCAGGTTACCAATTACATGAAAACACACAGAAGTTCGCCATCATTGTTAATATCATAATTTGAACAACCTCAACCCTTCAACTAATATCCAATGCAATTAACAAGGACTTATCGTTGCAATTCCTCCCGCCTATTATTTAATCAATAACATTGACATTAACTTCCACACTCATGTCTAATTGAACCTTCGAAACAACATTAAGTCTTGAACCTTTAACATCATTTTAAGTAGCATTCGAGATAACAGTAACATTGAATTAAACATTTAATTAAGAACTTTTTTAAAACCCATACACCAGCGTCCTAAGTAAGTTTTCACAATAATATTTTATATTTATTGAAGTCAACATTGAAGGGACCTATAATGATTAAAATAAACATTTAAATTTATTGGAGATTTAATTCCTTTAAGTAGCATTTAAATAAAGACCATTTTAACATTGAAATAAACAAATTAATTCAACTCACCTTTAAAACCCTTACCCTAACGTTCTAAATAAACCTGAGCAGTAACAATTTGATCATTTAACATTTAAAATTATTGAAGCTACCATAGCCATAAACTTTTAACAATTGAAGTAAACAATAGAAAATCGATTAAATGAAGATCCATTTATTAACTCTCGGCAATTTATCAACCATTTAAGGGTGCTTTAATTTTCCTCCAGCTGTAACGTTGCGGTGGGAAAAATCTGGCGTTCAACTCACTGCCCAACGCAGATTAGTGCTCGGCTACCTGGAGAATGGTGGGCACCTTCAAGCTAACCAATTCAGCTGCACAACAACCCAACACCGTCATACTCGCCAAGTTCTGGCAGTCCCTTGGGGCACACTACCCAGGCTCCACGAAAACTGTAACATCAGTGTAGCCAGCTATGAATTTTAATTTTTGGTTTTAGGGTGGAGGGCCAAGGATTTCCTTAATTTAGTGCGCTCTAAAACTGCTCGGAAGGGACTCCTCCCCTTTTTTTATATTACCTAACATTCGGCTAAGGCCAGAAGTTTTATAGTGCACGGTGGTTTTACGGACAAATATAACCAGGTCCATATTAAATTAACACATTTAAGGATATCGATATTCAAAGGTGATACAAATAAAATATCGCTGTTTCTTGACCACGAATACGCTACAGCTATCTTCCGGACCCTCAATTCACTCACAATTATAGGAAGGATTATATCAAATAACACCATAAAGTATACACTTAAAAAGGCGAAATGTAAAATAACTTTATTTTTAAAACAGATATACCTACAGCTGCAGTCCGAACTCTTAATTTACTGGCTAAATATAAGAATCATCATATTGGAATAACTCATTAAAAGTATCGGAAATTAAAGGCAATATGTAAAATAACTCCTTTTTTTGACCGAATTACCTACACCTGCAGTCCGATCTATCAATTTACTGGCGAATTATAAGAATGAACTGATTGAAAATAGCACATTAAAAGTTTCAGAAATAAAAGGGCGATATGTAAAACAAGATATTTAAAGCGCTAAAATTTGGAAGGGAAATACTCGACTGTTCCTGAAACCTTACTTGAGTGGACCGATCATGGAGTCATTAGTCACGACGGACAGTCTTCTTGTTAACGTATTCAGAAAGAACTCTTGGATTTGTCAAGGTTAAAGGCGAAGGTTCTGTCATAGTCATAGTGTGGATTTGTAAAGGTAAGGCCAACCTTTCATTTCGGTTATGGGCCGAAGTTTGAAGGTTGCCAGAGTTTAATACGCGAAGTAGAGGTCGGACGAAGGCACAGAAGTGACGGCCCAGAACTGAGGGAAAACGAGGGGAGCAAAGGACGCGGCCACGCCATCGAGCGACAACGTTCAACAATTTTTAATGGTCGGGTCAATCAAATATTAGGGGAGAAATTTTTACCCTATCGTTAACCGCCCGTAATGACCATGCCTAATGAACGGCGTTAATGCCAGGATAGTAATAAGGAACAAAATATTGAACCCACGTTGTTGAACAGCTACACTGGAAATAATATGGAACAACAACAATGAGCAGCAATACCTAACAGTAGTAGTGAACAATAATTTTAAACGGCATCCTCGAGCATCCACCAGAAAATGATTCCGTTAACGGCGGTATTAAAACCCTAAAGCCTACTGCAAGGGAGAACGCATTACTTTTCTGGCAAGGTCGAGCTCTGGGAAGGTTATCAGTCAACGAGGACAGAGGTGAAGGCAGGGATTCCGGCCCCCTTTTTACCCCCTACCTTCGCCATAAATTTCATCAATAACTAACTATACAATCAGTCTTGAACCCTTCAATAAGAGGGATATTACAGAAAAAAAAACAACTGGTGTTTACATTTATTTACAACTGCCGAGAACTAGGAAACCATACACAAACCCACCCAAGAAGCATCGATTCACATGGATAACACATGGAGAACATATTTTCTTACATTGCAGGGTAGGTAAATAAGACGGCCTTTAATCCTTTACACTCAAGTTCCAATACCAACAGAAAACATAAGCATCCTATTCTATCGAAACAAGTCCATACCTTTGCCTTATTGTCCGAGTTGAAGCCTGTACTGGGTGCTTCCTGCCGCTCCTGTTCCAAGCTGCTCCAGCTCCTGCTTGCCAACCTCAATGAGCTCACCGGTACCTCCCAGCCAACGCTAGGGGTACTCTTCTTCCCCCTTAGCCCCCCGAGTTGCAAAGGGGCCACACACAACCAGAGAGTCTCTAGCTCCTCAGCTCGCCTCAAAGGCTGAGCTACCACTCACGTATGCTGAG
>JASDQU010337844.1:0-11021 GCA_032191745.1 Picea mariana | reverse complement strand
GGTGTACTGTGTATGTGTGTGATTGTTTATTTCTTACTTCTCATTATTGGATAATAATTCTACATTGATATAACATTTGAAGAAAAAGGATTGTAATTACGCTATTATTGATTCACCCACCCTCTCAGTAATCCAACAATTCCCGCAAGTTCAGGATACTAGCAACAACAACATATTTTGGTTAACTCACGGGTGACAGCAACAACAGGAAAATCGAGTGTAGGCGTCTAGAAAAATGGCAACAGATCACTAAGACATAGCACGGTTCTAGTAACACTGGTTTCAGGATGTGTGACAAGAAATCCACGTAGAGGTCGAACAAAGACTCGATGGTTCAGACAGAGGGTGTATCAGTTTCTCAAGGAAACATCACAGGACTCAGGTTCGAGAGTTGTGTGAGGGTATGCATGTAGAGATCAGACGGAATTCATGGTTTCAGACAACCGACAGCAGAATGGAGGAGGAACCCCAATCTTAGTTGATGCTTCAGCTTTTAACCGCATGTGCCCAGGTCAACACTTGTCTTCCTAGAGTTGCATGTGTTCCCTTTTGCACACTTGGAGCTACATGCGTTGCTTCTCCCAGGACTTAGGATAAAAACATGTTTTGTCACACAGTTTTAGAATAATAATAAAATATTATTCTCAAGGACTTAAGACCCTAAGCTTATCCCCCCTTTCCAACCTTTCATCCCCTTTTCCCTTACCCACCCTGTGGAAGCTTAGTCCCCCATCACTCTTTCTACGTGGTCGGTCTGCACGCAGCGATGTTCATATATTACATTAATGATCTGCATATTTACATATACAAAATCAGGCTTATGGTCTTAATACTTAGGCTCTCCACCCTAATAAACACATAAGCCCACCAACTTATCAATATTTGGCTCACCATCCTACAAACATGATTTACAATTCATAAACATGATTACAACAAGGCTCGTCCTTGGGGATATTACAATCCCTTCCCCTTATTTTTGCATTGTCCTCGGTGCAACTTTCACACAACATCAACAAGATTTTCAAAATCTTCAAAAAGATGTGGATATTTTGTCTGCATAGCATCCTCATGCTCCCATGTCGTGTCCTCGGGACCATACCAGGTCCACTGGACCTTTACAAGCCCTATGGCTCAATTCCATAGTTGTTTGCTTTGTCGGTCCAATATGCGCACAGGATGCACTTACAGGACACCTTCTTGCTCCACCTGAATCACATTCCAATCAATTACATGATTAGCATCAGGTATATATTTCTTAAGAAATGAAACATGAAACACATTATGTATAGTTATGGATGCAGATGATGCAATCATATATGCAACTGGCCCAATCCTTTCTAGGATTTCAAATGGCCCACAAAATTTGGCTGCCAACTTGGAGCAACTTCCCAGCTTCAGGGAACTTCTATTGGCTTTTACTTTCAGGAAAACATGGTCACCCACTTTAAATTCTCTATGGGTTCTGTTTTTATCAGCATAACTTTTCTACTTGTCTTGGGCAGCTTTCAAATTATACTTAATTTTTAGCATTTACTCTTCCATTTCCTTGAGAAACTCTAGCCCAACTACTGCCCTATCAACTGGATTATCCCAGATTACTCGAGTATTTCACTTTTTTCCATAAAGTGCTTCAAATGGGCTCATCTTCAACGATGCTTGATACCCATTATTGTAGGTGAATTCTACCAAATGTAGGTAGTCTTCCCATTTCGATGGTTTGTCCATCACATACATCCTTAGTATGTCTTCTATTACTCGATTCACCCTCTATGTCTTCCCATCAGACTCAGGATGATAGGCTATACTAAAGTTCAGATTCGTTATGAAGCCCTTGAATAACCCTTTCCAGAAGTTTGAGGTAAATTTTGGGTCTCTGTCAAACAAAATTGTCTTGGGAATATCGTGCAATCGTGCTACTTCCCTCATAAAAATATCAGCAACATCTGTTGCCTTGTGAGTAGTCTTTAGTGTAATAAAATGGCCAGCTTTCGTAAGCTTGTCCACCATCACCATGATGGAATCATGTTGCTTGCTTGTTCTGGGCAATCCTGTGATGAAATCCATTTTCACTACCTCCCACTTCCACTCAGGAATGGGTAAAGGTTGTAGAAACCATGTTGGGTGCATGTGCTCAGCTTTAATCTTCTGGCACTCCATACATATGGTGATGTATTCATCAATCTCTTTCTTCATACCTCGCCAAAAGTAATGGCTCTTGACTGCTGCCACAATTTTCTGATATCCAGGGTGCCCTGCATAAGGCACATTATGCATTTCTTTCAAAATCATAAGTTTTAAGTCCTGGACATTAGGTACATAAATTTTGTTCTTGTACAGAAGTATTCCATTAGTTTCCAATTTATAAATCTCCACTTTATGTGGCATCTTACCTTGTTTTAACTTTTCTACCAAATCCCTATACTGCAAATATGTATTTGCAGCCTCTGAAATTCTGCTTTTAATATCATTTCGGTACATGCTAATGGTTGTAGCATGTAATTCATGCACTCTCCTGTTGAGTGCATCAACCACTTTTTTCTCCTTCCCTTTGATATGCTTGATATCAAAATCATACTCACAGAGAAACTCCAACCACCTACTCTGCCTAGCATTCAAGGTTGGTTGATCAAACAAATACTCCAGACTATTATGGTTTGTCCTCAGTTTGAACCTCCTTCCCATGAGGTAATGCCTCCATTTCTTTAGAGCGTGTACTATGGCTGCCAACTTCAAATCATGAGTTGCATATTTCCTTTCGTGCTCTTTCAACTTTATGGATTCATAACAAATTACGAATCCATTCTAACTTAGGACTCCTCCCAGTCCTTCTTTGCATGCATATGTGCACACCATGAAATCTTCATTTGGATCTGCAATCCTTAGGATTGGAGCACTGGTCAACAGTTGCTTCAATTGATGGAAGCTTCTCTCACAATCTTGTGTCCACTGAAATTTCTTCTCCTTCCTTTGCAAGGAAGTGATAGGGTGAGATGTCCTCGAGAACCCTGCGATAAACCTTCTGTAATAACCAGCTAGACCCATAAAGGATCTGACTTCCATCACGTTCTTTGGTTCTGACCATTCTCTGATAGCCTCAATATTCTCAGGATCTACAACTACCCCATCCTTCGAAATAATATGCCCCAAGTAATGGATATGCTCCTGATAAAATGAGCACTCGCTCAACTTGGCATACAGTTGGTGCTCACTTAGCACCTCCAACGCCATCCTCAGATGTTGTTCATGCTCTTCATCTGAATTGAAATACACCATAATTTCATCCAAGAAGACTATGACGAACTTGTCTAGATAGTCCTTGAATACACCATTCATCAAGCACATAAAAACAACGGGTGCGTTTGACAACCCAAAAGGCACCACTGTGAACTCGTAATGACCACACCTTGTTCAAAAGGTTGTCTTGTTGATGTCTCCATCCTTAATCCTTACTTGGTGATATCCCGACCTGAGGTCTATCTTCAAAAATATCTTAGCATCCTTCAGCTGATCAAAGAGATCATCGATCCTCGACAGAGGATATTTGTTCTTTACAATTACTTTGTTCAATTGTCTGAAATCAATACACAATAGTAGTGTTTTGTCCTTCTTCTTCACGAACATGACTAGGGCTCCCCAAGGTGACACACTTGGGTGTATGTACCCCTTCTTCAGAAGCTCTTCAAGCTGCAATTGCAACTCTTTGAGCTCTGGAATACTCATTATGTAAGGAGCTTTTGACACTGGAGCTGATCCAGGCATCAAGTTTACAGATAAATCAATATCTCTCTTCGAAGGTAATCCTAGTACCTCCTGGAATGCATCTTCAAACTCCTTTAGTACCGCATGATCTCCAGTACTTGACACCTTATCCTTAGGTGTTTCCTCCACATGGGCTGCAAATAATTGGCAGCCTTTCCTGTAGCACTTATTCAGTTGCATTGCTGAGATTTATCTGATAACAACAGCTTTAGGAATTCCTTTGACTGTTTTTCAATTTCCTTCCTCATCCAGGCAAGTGAATGCCTTGCTATGACAGTCCAAGATGGCATGGTTTTGGTCCAACTAGTCCATCCCAATTAGACAATCATAATAACCTAAAGGAAGAATGTTCAATTCAACCTTTGTGCTCAGTCCATTCATGTCCACTGGACAGGACTTAACTAACTCAGTGACTTTCCTCTTGGTTCTTGAAGCTAGCTGCACTAACCAAGACTTTTCATGTTTGCTTCTCGACAAATGCAAACTTTCCACCACTCTAGGATCTATATAGTTATGGCTAGCCCCTGAATCAATTAAAATAGTGAAGGGATGGTTATTGATCATACCTTCCACTTCAATCATGTGTGATTGAAATTCAGCTTGCTTGTTGTCTAGGTCTGCATATATCCTTGGAATTCTACTGCCCATGTCCTCCACCGTTTCAACTTGCTAAACATTATGGACAGCTCTCACTTTGCCATTTTTATGGGGACAATATATGTAAGTGTGGTTCCCCTGACAGCCCCAACACTGATTGGGCATCTGTCTTGGCCTTTGTTCCCCTATGTCAGCCATTCTCGTCTCTCTAAATGATGGTTGTCCTTGAGGATTGTTTCTGAAAAAGGGAGGTTTGTTTCCTTTCTGCCTCTATTCTTTCTTGAACTTCTTCTGGTCATCCCAAGCCTTTCGAAAAGTAGCCTTTTCTCTTTGCTGCTCATATAAGCATTTCTCTCTTCTTATAGTTTCTTCCATAGTCTTAGGATCATCATATTGAATCTTGTCACCAATGGAACGTGGAAATCCACTTAGATACCTATGAATCTTGACAGTCTCATCTTTGATGAACAGAACATACTTCAGCAATTCCAAAAACCTTTGTTTGTATTCATCAATGGGCATGTTTCCCAGCTTGAGTTCAAAGAACTCTTTCATCTTTCTATCATAATACCTTTTAGTCAAGTATTTCTTCTTGAAATACCTCTTGAATTCTTTCCAAGTGACATCTTTCTCTCTAATGTGTTGCACCTGCACAAGTTGATCCCACCACATGGATGATTTTCCTTTCAATTGATACATTGCAATTCTTCCTTCTGCATGAGAGGAATAATTCTACAGTTGGAAATATTTCCTCATGCCAAGCAACCATGTTTCGGCATCTTCCTCCTTCTTGTGTTCTCCATCAAACGTTGGAGGCTTAATCTTGTTCATTTCTCCTTTTAGTTCATCCACTCCAGATCTCATGTGCGTTCTGGTAGGAGATGGGCTTGAACTATTGTGTGCCCTCCTCTTGGAGTGACCTTGGGAGTGATGATGGTGTTTACCAACACTCCTTGATCTTCTTCCCTCAAAATTCGGGTGACTCCATGTTTTTCTCGAGTCTCTCTCCTGGTCCAACTTCTTTTCTATTCTCTCTAGACTCTTCATCAACTTTAAGTTGAATTCACCTTGTTTATCCTGAGCTTTCTGCTATATGTTCGGTGAATTTGGGCATCTTTCTGCAATTTTTCAATGATCTTCATCATATGCCCTTCCTTATCTATCTCTTCTCCATGCCCATTGGATTTCAACCCTTCAACTCCCAAATGAACATCCATCCCTTTAGCTTTGTTCTCTGAACTGGAAGCATTTTGTGTCTCTTCCATTTCTTTTTCACTCAGTGGCAATTCTACTCGGTTCTAGCACTCGCTAAACTTTTGTAAACACAATGTGCAGACAACCGGAATTTGTCAGGCCAATATTCCTTAACAAATCCCACAGCATTCATAAACAAATCTGAATTAAGAAAACGTTCAAATTTCATGAATTTTCTGAGCTTTGCTCGGCTCTGTAACAATCCTTCAGGCTCTATCCCCTTCTCTCTTAATCCCCAACCCACGTGATCGTGGGTCGTGACCACTCGCTTCGCGACTTCGCGTTTCGGGAGGTTTCAAGGCACTTCACAACAACTTCTCGAGTTCCGAACTAACGAACTCGTGACATAGGGCGGATCAACCGTCCACATATACCCTACATCCAACGGTTGACACTTGCTATGGAACCTCGGGTGTCTGAGTTCCGGGACTTCGGGACTTCGAAAGATTTCACATCCGCACACCCCAAACACTTCCACGTCACCTTAGGTGATGTCATTACCTTAATCACTTAACATTTTCCCAATTGTGAGGGCATGCAACGGTGGTTTTGGAGTAACCCGCCTTTCATCCCGCAATTCTCCTAACGCTGACACATAACCCTTCAGTGAAACCACGGTTTGGATGCGGGACCGCCTTGGAAAATTATCTTCCGTGCAACTTAGGTCCCTGCAATGCCTCCTGGCCATTGATATTGATGTATCGTGATCAACACCAATGTGGGTCCTTCGAATTTTAACTATGTTACGTAACATCGAGCCCCACTAACCCTTCTCACACAGGATGCCACATAGCGGAATACTAGATATGTCATCCGGCCCCACCACGTCTATTCTTTCTTTTTGGAACATCGGGCTTTGGGAGTTTGTGCAACAGCACATCCCGTTCTCCTGACAGTCAAACTTCCGAAATTACAATATGCCCTTTTGCTTGATCCAACGATCAAGCTCTTTTCTCCAGACCTACGGTGTAGATCTCCGTCGGGACTTCGAGGTTTCGGGTTTCGGGTGTTTGTGCCTCCACACACCCCGCTTCTCCTGATTGTCGAACTTCAAAGGCTTCCAAGATAACCCTCCTGTACCTTCTCCAAATCTGACGGTCGTACTGAATTTCCCTTATGTCCGAACAGATCCTACGACTCCAACACCCCAAGTGTTGAGCATTCTCTCTCTCTGGTCAACTACCATGCTGGTTGCGGTTTTAGTCTACTGCTACCCCTCTTGAGCTTTGTAACAAGGCCAAGTAACCCCTTGGCACTCAGAAACATTCTAAGGTCTGAAATTAGTCCTCCAGACACAATTTCCTCTCAAAATCTCGGGTCCAAAGACCACTTATCTGGCCCATCCAGGCTCAGCGTGTAAACATGGATCTGATACCATATTGTAACGTCCTCAGCCACCCACAGGTCGAGCAATGCTTCTATGCAGAAACATTCTCATAAATTTAAATATAACATGCATATTAAATCTAATTAACAGATTTAATTAAACAGTACAGAGTAGTCACCGTATTATTGTTAACATACAGAAGTAATGGAATTAACAGTAATTCATAGTTGCAATGGAATACATGATAATATTGCAAAGCATCACAGACATGCATTTTAATTGAAATTAAACACATGCACATACTTATCTTTGAAACTGTAACAACTCCACCAACCACGTGTAGACCTTCCACGAACCTCCCAGCCTTAGACCGCATTGCTCATCACTCTCAACAATAAGTCACCCTCGAGCTGGGACCAAGCTCCACCCAGGGAAAGGGAATCCTAGACTAGGTTGGGGTTACAAATAAACTGCACAATACAACCAGAAGGATTCTCTCCGGGAGCCTTCTTACGCCCACTACTCACGGACTCTCATTCCCCACATGCCTGTTCCACCCAAGAGTATACACCTTCACAAGAAAAGGCCATATGTGCTTCACCTCCCTCTCTGGGTCTCGACAACAGGTCGGATCAGGAATTCTCAGAGCTCTGTAGCTGGTGCTAGACTCTCTATGGGAGAAAACCACTTCCCAGCAGACTCTCTCACCTGGAGAGAGTTGCTCACAGGCCTGAAAACCTGCCTCTTCTACCACGGGCCTGACAACTCGGTTCTTCAACCAGTTTTCAACTCAATTCCCGCAAGTTCAGGATAACAGCAATAGCTTTTGGTTAACTCACAGGTGACAGCAGCAATAGGAAAATTGGGTGTGGGCATCCAGAAAAACGGCAACAGGTCACTAAGACACAGCATGGTTCGGGTAACACCGGTTTCAGGATGCGTGACAAGCAATCCACGTAGAGGTCGAACATGGACTCGACGGTTCAGAAAGAGGGTGTATCGGTTTCTAAAGGAAACATCACAGGCCTTGGGTTCCAGAGCTGTGTGAGGGTATGTATGCAAATATCAGACGGAATTCACGATTTCAGACAACCGGCGACAAAATGAAGGAGGAACCCCAAACTCATCTGACGCTCCATCTTTTAACCGCATGCACCCAAGTCGAAACTTGTCTTTCTGGAGCTGCATGCGTTCCCTTTTTCACACTTGGAGATGCATGCGTTGCCTCTCCCAGGACTTAGGATAAAAATATGTTTTGTCACACAGCTTTAGAATAATAATAAAATATTATTCTCAAGGACTTAAGCCCCTAAGCTTAGCCCCTCTTTCCAACCTTTCATCCCCTTTTCCCTTACCCGCCATGTGGAAGCTTAGCCCCCCATCACTCTTTCTTTGTAATCGGTATGCACACAGCAATGTTCATATATTATATTAATGATATGCATATTTACATATACAAAATCAGTCTTATGGCCTTAAGGTGAGCTAAGTATTGATAAGCTAGTGGGATTATCTGTTTATTAGGCCAGAGAGCCTAAGTATGGCACAAAGTCCACCCCCAAGCACCTTAACCTTGACAGATAGAATAATTTCACCAGCAAACCCTAGAACCAGTATCCAACCAATATAGCGTACTTCTCTCCAAAGCTAGCATACCAAGCAGAGAGTCCAAACCATAACCAAATACCAAGTCACTGCTGCAGCAACTACAGCTCTCCTCTAGTCATGCGCACCACTTGTCCTTATGTAGTTGTGAGAGTGAGTGAGTACAAATGAGCTTTAGTGCCCTCTATTTATACTGCTCCAAGTCACCTAACCGGGTCGACTTCTCTTCTTAGAGGCTAATAACTTAATATTAATTATTTTCTTGAGTCGGCTTGTCTTCTAGGTTTATTATCCAATTTTTTAGGGTTTCTCTTGCTTCCCGAAATATTATAGTCTTGTCAAAGGTTACACGTAGAGGTTAATGCCTCATGTAGCTACCATAATATCAACAGCATGAACTAGTGGCTAGACCAATAATAACGATGACCAGTTTCATATTGGAAAAGTTATCCCTACTACATCTAGGTTTGATGCAGTTAAGGAAAGGAAATATTAGAAAGAAGCTTTGGAGGTGATGAGAGATGTAGCATCCACAATGAAAAATAATGCAATTTCTTCAACTCATAAGATAGTAGACAATGCTCAAGCACATGGGTGAGAAAAGGAGTTGTGGCTAGTACAAGGGAAAGCATAATAGTTAGAAGTAATATGCGACCTATTAATGAATCTTATTAGAGTATTGGATGATGAAAAGCATATTCAAAGGTTGACGAATACTTTGGCACATATGCTTCCATAAGCTAAGGAAATAGAGATCATTAATGTACTATTGCATAAGCACAATGTGTGGAGGGTTGGACACAAGAAAACTTTGAATTGGAAAAAGAATTTAGAAGGATGTTGATATTATTACATATGAAGTCTAGGATGTTAAGTCTAACATAAATATGCTAGATCTTAAGTCTAACATAGATATTTTTCCCAAGTCATCATGGAAACTAATGGGGAGGCACAAGCCAGTTTTTTCCCCATACAACTCAAACTTGTGAATTAGTATAGGATCTACCCTATTGGTCGATTGTAGGAAGTTGACACTAATTTAGTAGAAGTCAAAACAATTAAATTTTGAAGTAATCAAAATATTTCATGTGAAGGACCCCTACCTAACATTATTAGGAATTAATTGGGTGAATGACAATGATATGATCCTCAGTCTAAAGAAAGGGGTTATATCATTTGTAGTAGAGGGTAGGAAGGTAGTTTATCCCATTAATCTAACCAAGGGATTTACACATATAGAACCAGTAGATGATGCCATGGGGGGATGTTGTTGACCTATTATATAATTTAACTGTAGACTACATTTATCCAATAATTGATGGAATTGTTAGTTGGTGGAGCATGTCTTAGAAGCAGAGCTAAATGTCAGAGATCTTCTTGCAACATTGGGTGAAGCATCATTTTTATCCTTTGTTTGCAACATTGGGTGAAGCATCATTTTTATCCTTTGTAGCCATGATTTTTTTACATATCTATGAAGAATACCAGTAGGATCCCATCCTTTCTTTTGTCTACAAAAAGTTGTAGTTGCAAATATCCCGACAAACAAGACAAACCCATTCAGGACTTTTCAAAACCTCCAGAATGTTTTCTCCATATCTCATATATAAGCAATCCCCACAGAACTGGCCTTGGAGTAAGTTGCATTTGTTGAAATGTGTCCCATTGTGTCTTCTGCCTGTACTGATGACATGCCTTTCCCCTAACAAGATCATAAATCTTGTTTCCATCAGGTCCATACCCATCTTGGAAAAGAACCCATTCAGTTGGGCATGACCCTAAAAGTTTCTCGTTCTCTTATGTGTAAATATCTGGTCGGATTTGATGGTTGCTTGCAATATCAATGCTCCTCATGGCTCAGGCACTTGATGTTCTATGCGAAAATTTGGCCTCTCAGACATACTCGACATTCGTCATACTTTGAATTTAGATAATGGACAGCGCCTCAATAACTTGTTAGTGATGGCGTTTGGAAAACTTTCGTGAATCCTTTCCATTGTGGAGCCTGGACAATTGACATTTCGACCAGTAGTTTAACACCTGGCACTTATTATGATAAACATGCTAGAAACTGGCGATTTTATCCTAGAATTTGATACTAATTTGGGCATTATCTTTGACATTGGGCAACTGTCTTGACATCTAGCATTTCTCCTTAGTTGGGTGCTCTTGTGTATTGTTTATCTCGAGCAAATAAACTTCGCGATGCACAGGGAAGACCACCTACTAATCAACGCTCCATGTATACGTTGCTCCTCTGGATTTGACTCTTTGGACTCTGATTTCTGCTCATGTTCCATCGGAATACCTTTTTCCTCCTCAGCTACACAAACTTCATGTTGAGCATGCATCGAGACAAATGGCATTTCAGGGCTGCGCTTCTTTTGGTTTGTTGTCGAGGGTAATATCCCACATCGATTAAAATAAATAAATACTTTGTTTTTATATGTGCGAACGATCCCAAAAAATCTCTACTTGT
>JASDQU010337842.1:4855-17490 GCA_032191745.1 Picea mariana | reverse complement strand
GAGAAGCACCATTCCCTGCATTTCCATTTGGAGTTTTATAACCACTGTCTCCCTTGTGCTTTGAAGGGTTGGAGCCTTCACCTTGCAATCCTGTATTCCTTTCCATCAAGATTTTCATCATTTCTCTCATTTCCATGATAGCCTTTTTGAGATCTTCATCTTCTACAGGAATATGTTCATGACTCTCTTCATGAGCCATACTTGGTGAATGCCTCCTTGAAATTTGTGGTGATGATATAAGCTTCCTCCTTGAAGGATGAGAACTTGGCTCTACAAGTTGACCTTCTCCTCTTGTGAATTTCAACCTTGTAAGCATTAGAAAACAAAACATTTGCAGATAATCAAGTCTTCAAAAACCTATGCTCTGATACCAACTTGATCTAAAAATGAAGAAGACTTGTATTCTTGAAAATATTTGCAAATTTAATTTTATGTGTTAAAATGCAAATGGATCAATTTTGCAACAAAATTTTTATATAAATTACTCATTCAAGATGCATATAAAAAACAACATAAACAATGAACATAAAACACATAACACAACAAATGATAAAGGAGTTCACCCCTCTCTTGGGCTACATCTCCTGGTCCAACTTCCAATGGATCTTTTGTATTATTTTCTCAAAGTGCTCAAAAATTTTCTTTACAATGCTCAAAGTGCCAAATAGACAGCTCCAATGGCTTCATAACGTCCAAAAACCCCTAGCTGGGCTTTTTCAGCACCTCGTTTGGCCAAAAATTGAAGAATATAAGCTTCCTGGAAGTTCCCCTTCAAACTTGCTGTCTTTGGATAGCCAAAATGCACCCTTTGTTGGCTCAACCTAGCCCCCACACATATTTAAGTTTTAAAACTCAGCACCGGACGCAACCGCACAAATGGTGCGAACTGTAGGATGGTTATGGGCGCACCTAGCCCCTAACCGCCAAGGCCGAGGTCATGTGGCCCATGTAACCACGCACAAATGCAAACGGGGCTCTGTCCCAAAGGCTAATAGAAAAGGGACAAGTGGCAGGCATTGGTTATAACCATTTTAAACCAAATACAAAACCAAATCGCGCACGCCTATAGTGTGACCACGGGTCATATGATATGGTATACACGACCGGGGGTTGGGGCTAAGCCCTAGCCTGGACCCCTATGCCAACACACAACTCAAATTTAAATTTAAATTAAACCATATATATAATAAGGAATACGGCAGGGCACATTGGCAGCGTAGACTTTGCAAAGACTATACATGTGGGTGGAGGTCACGGGGTCGAATCCAGTGGACTCCAATTAAGTTTTATACAAGCAACCAATAACAGGGTGCCACATGGTAGCCCATGATTGGGCCACGTGGCACCGTACAACCAACCAAATACTACCATGTGTCACAATATCATTCATCCACATCTGCCAAATGTCTGCCACTTAGCCCTGCCATGTGTCATACAGACTGCCACGTCAGCATTTGTACTGACTGTACGGACTATACAATCAGCATCCCTTTTTTTGCCTGTTTGCCATTTTGAACAAAATGTGATATCTCTCGCTCCCGACATTCGTTTGAACCCTAATGAGTTGCGTTGGGTTCGTAACGAAGAGGCCTACACTCCCGTTCGATTTGAAGCGATTCCGAGCACTTTGAATTTTGAGCAAAATTTGATCCCATGGATCAACACTAGAGGCATATCTCATGCCATATCCAACTTTACCTAATATATATCTCAATACATGCTTTACTGCTATCTAGTGAGTTTATCTCGGCTGACTCATGGATTGACTAAATACATTCATTGCATAACATGAATTTGGTTTGGTGTTAACCAAATACATCAATGATCCAATCAGTTGTGGATCAATCTAGTCTGAATCATCATCATTCATTTTCTTCAAATACATCACGATAGTTTTGCATTTTTTCATACTGAGTTTCTTTAATATTCCCACTGTATATTTTCCTTGACTCAAGAAAATCTCATTGGTCCTCTGTCATACTTTTTATCCCAAGAAGTAGTGCATGATACTCATATCCTTCATCTTGAAATCAGTAGTCAAAGATTACTTGTATCCAACAACAATGCTTTATGAATAAGTCATCAAAATCAGGCTCTTGTTGCCAACACTATAACAATATAGGTTTGGATCAACAACACTCTTGTTGAAACCCAAACTTGTAAAGAATCCATCCATCTGATATAGCTTCCAACTCATGGATGATAGTACAGATGGAAGTATATCAGGCTTACTGGATCAAGTGTCACATCATAGACAACTCCCTCTATTTGTGAGAGTCATCTGACGACAAGTCTTGTTTTGTATTTCTCGATACTTCCATCATCTACATGTCTTTCTGCCTCTTCCAGAGTTTGTCAAGCCCAGACAGACCCTTTATGGCCTACTGTAAAGTCCCTGACAATATGAATTGGATCATCTGTATCAATGGAAGTCTCCCTCTGAACAACTGAGATTTGTCTTTTCCTTATTCTTAATTAGTTTTGACTCCCTCTGAGTCAAGTGACTCCCTATGAAGTCTTTGAAGGAAAAACATATTCCTTTGTTATTAACCTTTCTGGAACAAGGAAACAAATGAAAGTAAACAAGACAAGAATATCTCCTAGAGGATATTCATGAGTACATCTCTAGAATCAAAACAATTTAAGGATTGTTGTCACAGCTACAACACCTACTTGTAATGTGGCAAGATAATCAAAAAATCAAACCTGAGGTTTTTACTTCCAGTGTGTTGTTCTTCTGAATGCACGAAGACTTCTCTAGGTCCATGATTTGCATCAGGGGTTCCTTCCTCTCTTGCAAATACTTTTGTGACAATGATGAAAATTATATATATATATATATATATATATATATATATATATATATATATATAAGTGCATACCTGAGGGTGTACACCGAAGGAGGTTCTGCTTATTTTGTCAAAGTCATGATGGTCAATAATGTTCTTTGCTTGTTTGACTTGTAGCCACCTATACCACAC
The DNA here is from genome assembly GCA_032191745.1 of Picea mariana. Classification (NCBI taxonomy): domain Eukaryota; kingdom Viridiplantae; phylum Streptophyta; class Pinopsida; order Pinales; family Pinaceae; genus Picea; species Picea mariana. Next base: position 14,509 of record JASDQU010337842.1, on the reverse strand, counting down.
AAGTTTCTGACGAAGTTTGCATCAACCTTTACTGCTGCATCAACCTCTAGTAAAGAGATGATGACACAAATGGAATTTTCCCATGCTGCGGTCTGTCGAGATCTTGTTAAGTGAAACAATCAACTACCTTTCTCCAACCTAACTTTGTTTGCATAGAATTAGTGCAGTTTAGGGTACCCAACTTCTGCAACAAAGCTTATTCAGAAGGATTCATACATTCATGCCAATAATAAGATTTCCTCTTCATTTTATTAATAACAACTATTTCATTGGTCCACCTATTAATAACCTTCCAAACACTTCCATAGGTGCCATCCCCCAATTGTTTAATGATCTTATATTGCTCCATGTGTGCTTAGAAAAGGGTAGATGGAAGTAATGGAGTTTAGAAACAAAACCTTGGATATTTCTTATGATGTTGAAAGTTATGTGTGTTACAAACAAGAATATATCATTCTCTGGATTTTCATTCTTGGAATGTGCACCTACCTGTCAAATCTACTTTCCCAACCATGCTTCACAATACTATTTAATTCATTTTTATCTAGCATAGATGAACACTTTCCCCGCTATCCTTTACTTTACTCTTCTCTCACAATGGACTAGGTTGTATGATCACTAAGGTAGACAAATTTTCCTCAACCATGTCTAGATGAAAATCAACATGCACAAAGAAGAATGTTCAAACTGGCATTTAAACCCCATTGAAAACGATATAAATTGCCGAAATTGAATTCCCTTGATTTCACATTTTGTTGTACTGAGGTACTAGTGTTAAGCATTCATGTTTAGATATTTGGATAATAATGTAAATGATTTCTATAGTAATCACGTCTACAACTGACAGATTTCATGCTTCCCACATTTTCCCAAAAGATAGAATTGTCTTTTCCTTCAAAATCTGGTCTGAAATTTGTTGTTAAGTCTGTTGTTCAGTCTCCTTCTAGATGCGATAGTTTTGAAGGGTTTAAGTCTGTTTTTTGATCTGCGACAACCCTAGAGAAGTCTCCACCTTAAAACTTTTCCACAGAAGAGAGGTCTGACCTCAATTACTAGCTGAGTTAGGGCTCCTTCTGGGCTACGACAGTCTTAGAGTTTGAGTCTGTTGTAGGTCTCTTTGGTGGCATCCCTAGAGGGCTTCTCTATGTTGTGTTTTCCTTTAAGAGAAAGCTTGTGTCCAACTGAGAATTTAGGTAGATGTCTGAAGAGGTTCGACCTCAATTCTACCACATATTTTAAGAAGAAAAATCTGACCCTCCTATGCTGAGAAAAATATATCCCTTCTCTGCTTGCAGCGTCAGTATTTCATGACCTTCTTTTATCAATGTGCAATGGGTATTCTTCAGGACCCACTCTGATACCATGTTAATTTTAAGTGATCTATGGATCATGTATTCCTTTACATTTTTTGTTTCAACAATTACTTGAACCATAACTGCGAAAACAACCAAGATCACAAGAAGAATATCCATGCACAAGTACACAAGAAGTATCCTGGGAAACCCTTCTTAACAAGGGAGGAAAACCCAACCAATCCTTTGCTATATTCCTCAAGAGAAATACCTCCCACATCATCACCAAAACTAGTACACAAGAGGGTGCTGCAATTCTCATAATTTCAGACCACAACTTCTGAAATCATGAGATGACACAATGAAAAGTGTGTTTCCTCAATGGAGATTCACCTTTATATATAAGACTTGTCACATCAAATGATGTGTGTATTGGAACAATAGGTTTGACCTCAATAACTCAAAATATAATTAATAATTTCTATATTAATTATCTTTTATATTAATTACCTTTTATATTAATTATCTTTTACATTAATTATTAATCACATTAAGGTGGGGCCAACCTATACCCTTTACATTACAATTAGGGTTACAGACAAGTCTAACTCTTGAACAATATATAAACGGATCTTATACACCCACTAGTGCTCATCCACTAGGGGTACATCCATAGGGATGTCCATATCCTTGGCTCACTGCATTACAAAGAAGAACCAGTTCTTCACACGTTCACCTGTGCTCATCCACATGCACATCCACTCAACAGATCTTCTTTCCCTTTGTCTCACATAGGATAATCATATGGAGTTTATCGTTAAATTTGTTTGTCAGAGGAGGCTAATACATCATCTTCATTTCTGTTCTCATGACGATGCACCCAACACTTTGGGATTTCACACGTTCACCTTGTGCTCAGCCACAAGCACGTCTAACTCAACAGTTCACCTTTTCCAACTAGAGAATCATATAGATTTCTTCTCAACTCTCTGAATGGAGGAGGTCATCTCTACATTCCAGCTCTTTTTTAGATAGGAACCACTTACCCTTCATAGGGGCTTTCTCTTAGGTTTGTAACATGGAGAAAGACTCACATAGCTGCAATGATACACATCTCATAGGTTTGTAATTTGGGGAATGTATGACATAGCTGCAATCAACAACAATTAAGCCTTCTAATAAACTCAAAATGAAAGAAAAATGAAAGTATCTCACAAGTATAGAGCAAACCTTATAGCATAAGTTCTCCCTCTATTATCTCTTACCCTTGTCTCTTCATTTGATTGAGCTTTTATTCCTTCTCAATAAGTTATTATAGTTCAACTACCTTTCTTTAGTTAAGCTTAATTAGCTTAACTAATTCTCATAGGTTTGTAATTTGGGGAATGTATGACATAGCTGCAATCAACAACAATTAAGCCTTCTAATAAACTCAAAATGAAAGAAAAATGAAAGTATCTCACAAGTATAGAGCAAACCTTATAGCATAAGTTCTCCCTCTATTATCTCTTACCCTTGTCTCTTCATTTGATTGAGCTTTTATTCCTTCTCAATAAGTTATTATAGTTCAACTACCTTTCTTTAGTTAAGCTTAATTAGCTTAACTAATTAGTTGAGACAAATAAATAAAAATATATAAATAAGGGTCTAATTAAATAATAACTAACTAGGTGGGACCCCTTGTGACTCTCGTTTCAATTTATTTTAACATTCATCAAAACATGAAGTATAAAACCCCAAACATTTGATTCAAACATCCTCCTTGTAACTCCCATTCTCATATTAATGATAAAATATTTTAATATTAGAAAAATATAACATGACTATATCCAAAAATGGCATTATATCCATGCTGTCCAAAACATTGTCTAAACATGTTTTTTCTGTCCAAAACATTGTCAAAATAAAAAAGACTCTCCTCAATAGAAAACAATATTAATCAACATTAAAAACCATATTTTCTATGAGAGGCATTTGGCCTCTTTTCCCTGCTTCCCTCTTTTGATCTTTCTGTTGCAGCCTTAGGCTGATTGGAACCTTGAGGGTGGATCTCGATGATGACATGGGAGAAATTTCCTTTGAGACAAAGATGAGAGGACATAGATTCAAAAGAATCTTTGGATGACTTGGAGGGAGTGGCCACTCCTTTTCCTTTATTTGGATCTGGCTTGGGAACATTGGTTTTTAGCCTTTTACTTGCATGAGAAGACTATACGTGTGAGACAACATGATCAACTTGGGCATTTGGATTTTTTGGCGGTGGAGGAGGGGGTAATGGAAAATACACAGTAAGGACACAGTAAGCCAAGCATGGTGATGAGCAACAGGCTGATGGATGATCTCTTGCCAAATATCATTGGAAGGTGGTTCTGGATGCATAAAAAAGAGGGGGAAAACAGATACCAGAAAATTTTTGATGTGGCTAGAAGGGAGGTCTCTCAGGTCGGGGTTGGAGAATCCCATGGCCAACTAGGTTGAAGAACCCAGCTTGAAAGAGGTGATTTAGTTCCTATGGATCATCATCAAAACGTATCAAAAATTATGGCCTTCTATGACCTCTTTTCCAATTTCCTCTGCCTCTATTAGCACCTCTGACATTGCTGCCTCTGCTAAAGAAACTCATCCTAAAGAAATATTCCAAACATGTTATGAAAAACCATTAACAATCCATGCATCAATACTCTACCTAAATAAAATCAAAATGTTGGCTCTATCATTCACCACATAAGAATATGAAATCCATCCATCAACATCTTAAAAATCGACAATCAATTGTGATTTGAACAGGGAGTGATAGGGCTATTGGGAAGATGAGGGGATTATAACGAGAGAAAAATGGTAGCATGGATTGGAAACCACCAAAGTGTTATCACTCCAAGAAATCACTCCCTAATTGTAGAAGGGTGTAAGCTTGGTAACTTAAAATATCAATAATATGGAAGGAAAAAGGATCAAATCGAATGACATTATAAATCCACCTCCATTTAGAAATACATAATTCACTCGAAAGACCAAGGCTTTCAACTAAGCTGCTCAGAAGATTTAAATCAAATTGTGGAAAGATGGAGAAAACCCATTACACCAGTAGACATACTTATACAACATCACATGTGTATGGCCAGTAATGATATGTAAGATGCTCTTCACACCAGTAGAAACATATATAAGATTACATAAAGCATATGATTGGATATAACAAATAAATACTTGCAACTTAAGTTTATGAATGCACCAATAGGATGACAACTATCTGGCATTGAGACAAACATCAGAAGGAAAGTATGAAGTCAGATATACCAACGAAAAGATGGAATGATAGCCTTATGTCATTGAGTATACATAGAATTGGAAAGAAAGTAAATGGAAGTTGAACATACAAAGTGAAAGAAGCTTGATGTCAAGATATACTCATGATTATTTCAAAAGGATAAAAATACAAGTCTTCAAGGAAATGAACCACAGTCCTCAGAATTTTTCCTCTTGATTGCCTCTTACATCTATGAGCTTAAATAATATTTACAAATTATTTTCAAGATCCTCAAAAGATGGATCTGATAACCTCTTTTCTTATCTCAAATTCGAAATTGTGAGGTGGCTGGAAAAGATAGAAATTTATGGAAAAATGTTGCTCCAAGATTCACCGATATCCTCCAAATCACAATAGATATTGGGAAAATGAGAGAGGTTATTGAAGAAAAGTCCATTCTTATGAAATAACTCCTTCAGTTTCTAAAAATAGTATTCCAACTCGTCAGAATATGTCCTTAAAGACAGTGACTAAAACAGGAAAAACTGAGTATTTAATTTATGGAAATATGGTGCTCAAAGATTGACCTATATTTCAAAAATCACAATATATCTTGGATAAATGAGAGAATTTATTGAATATCCTCCTGTTCTTATGAAATACCTCCTTTTGTTTCAAAAACTACTCTTCTAAATGATCAGAATCTGTCTCCCAAGAAGGTGACTAAAATAGGAAAATCCAGATTTCCAAATCTAGTCATATTCCTACATTTTAGGATTTGATCTCTAGAATATTTATATTGATAAAATGAAGTGCCACCTGCACTCATGGATTATATTTGATAATAAATATGATTAGTCATCATCATCTTCTCCTTAATAAACTCAACCAAGTCGAATTTGACCTTTTGACCAAAATAATACATTTTGGAAAATTTCTGAAAATGATGCCTCATTTTGTGGGGAACTTTTGACTACCTTCCTGAGCTCTAAATGAATACATGAAAGTACCATTGGAAATATTAGGATTTCTAGTTGTTAATCGACTATTTGAGCGTGTAAAACAGACTCTCCACGACTTAGAAAATTGATTTTTCCAAAGGCAGTTTATTAGCTGAAAAACCTGCACTTTCACCAACTCACTACACTGTGAAAACAATCATTTAGCCGGTTAAAAGGGGGACTTTCACTAGCTTACTACACTGTAAAAAAGTCATTTAGCCGGTGAAAGCTAAAATTTTCTTTTTGGTATATTTTGAGATGCAACATCATTTTTTCATTGGAAAATAAGATTTAAAGCCAATCTTATATACTTAAAACTTAAAGATTTATAAATAAATCTTTACCTTATTATCATCTTATGATATGATATCAAAATAAATTGCAATTCATTTTTTATCGCTAACATTTGGATCCAACTGGGATGGAGACCTTCCTGCAAGGTTTTCAAGAACCACAAATCTAATGCCTTTCCTGGAAAATAAAATTCTGAACAAAATATGTAGTGTCGCATTGGGCATGGAGTCAGTATTCCATTGGGCATGGAGTTAGCTATCTCACTTCTTTCTGAAATTTTCCCATAACCTGTGTGGATGACCTCTGCACATGCTTCAGACTTCCTTTATTCATACAAAATATCTTCTACTTCTGCTGCAAAATGAAAGAAAATAAATACTTGGGAAGTGAGCTTATTTCCTATTCTACTCTATCATAACCAACTCTACAATTTGGTTGAGTAAAGGCTGATTTCCATAGCAACCATCCAAGCAATTTTAATACTAAAATGTCCTCATCATTCTTACTGATTAATAACTAATTTATGAAATGCAATAGCAATGAATAAAACTCTTTCACAAAACCAAATTCAATGGGAAATATGTGGAAGCTTACTAAATCTGAAACTTTCAAGTTTTCTGAAATGTAAGATTCTATGAAATCTGCTACTAGATCTTTAAAACTGATGTCAAGAACCTGTTGGTCTTCAGGAAAAAAATTCTCCTCAATGACTTCTTCTATGCCAGAAGGTTGATGAATTTCTTGTTCTTTTGTGATTACCTCATAATCATCATAATCATCATACACTATAACGTTTTCTTCAGAATAATGTTCAAAAGATGATGATAGAGTAGTGTTTGATTGACAGAGATCATGATCAGCTCTAAAAATGTAGTTGTCTATACCATCATAAGTTATCATAGATTCAACATGCTTTGTAAACTGATCATTAATTTTATATGAATACTTATCTCTGGAAAACTCTGTCCAAGTTGAATAATTTGATTTACAATCTGAAACAATTTTAACTGCTTGCTGCTGTTTTGAAATTGCCTCATAGTTATAATCTCTTTGTTCATGTATATCTTCTCCTCTGTCATGTTCTTGCTGCTATTCCAAAACTGTTTTACATCCATTATCTTCAAGTTTAAATTCTGAAATACACTGACCTTCTGCTGGTTCAAGTACATGATGATTTTCAAAATCATACTACTTTTAGATCCTCCTAGAAGCATAAATGTTTTCATCCACTTCTAGAGCATATTCAAACAATATGCTCAAAGATGAAGAATTTCTTTCTAACAATAGAAGGGAAAGTTGTGAATGAAGACCTTTAACATAGTATATCATGGCAACTTTCTCTGTTGGTCAGATCTCCAAAGGCATACCATAGTAGATGCTGCAAAATCTTCGATTGAAGACAAGAAAAGTTTCATTCTGTTCTTTCTTCAAAGCATAGAAATCAACAAGGTAAGAATCTGTTGATTTATGTTCACCCCAATACTTCATAAAAACATCAGAGAATTCTATCCAAGAGCCAATGGAGTCAGCTCTTAAACCCTTAAACCAAAGAGTAGCATCTCTGATCAAAGATTTTGAAAAATATCTCATGATCACATCTGCATGAACAATCTGAAAATGATCAACAAAATCCAAAAATGATTCCAAGTGTTTCTCAGCTGAAGCTTGATTCTCTCCAAAAAACCAAGGAAGTTATTCATAATAGTCAAGAGGATAAGGGTGAAGGTGAGAGGGAAGCTTTAATGGCTTAAACATCTTCATCCTGATTTTGATTTGAAAGGTCGTGGGATGATCATGAGGAATAGCAATTTGTTGACAAGTTTCATAGGTTATGGTAACAAGTGTTGAGCTCTGTATATATTTTGAATCAGTTTCAATTTCTTCAAGATTACATGGCTGATCAGATTGTAAAGGAATTGAAATACAGTGGTCATTTATATAGACAGGTTGAGGTAATAAGACTAATTCAACATCTACAATGTAATCATGCTATGAATCTCCTTCTAAAGATGGATATATATATAAGAGGAATGATGATTTCTTGAATATACAAAACAGAAAATAATTCTCTTGACATGCACAGGAAAAAGCATGAAGGAGTTAATAAAGAAAAGTAACAATTGATGAAGAAGACTTATGAATTGATACCTTGATTTAGGATTCAACCTCTTCATCTTCTGTCAACTGAATCCTCCCCGATGGAGTCTTTAATGTAGATTCGCCAGGAAAATGATTACAGTCGAATTTTATGTTTGTCTCTTGTCTACCGTCAAGAATCATATCTATGTCGTTCTCCCAAGGAAACTCTGCTTTCACTTTAGTTCCCCGTCAACGATGCCATTTGTTATCACTCCAAGAAATCACTCCCTGACTGTAGAAGGGTGTAAGCTTGGTAACTTGAAATATCAATAATATGGAAGGGAAAAGGATCAAATTGGATGACATTATGAATCCACCTCCATTTAGAAATACATAATTCACTCGAAAGACCAAGGCTTTCAACTAAGCTGCTCAGAAGATTTAAATCAAATTGTGGAAAGATGGAGAAAACCCATTATACCAGTAGACATACTTATACAACATCACATGTGTATGGCCAGTAATGATATGTAAGACACTCTTTACACCAACATAAACATATATAAGATTACATAAAGCATATGACCGGATATAACAAATAAATACTTGCAACTTAAGTTTATGAATGCACCAATAGGATGACAACTATCTGGCATTGAGAAAAACATCAGAAGTAAAGTATGAAGTCAGATATACCAATGAAGAGGTGGAATGAAAACCTTTTTTCATTTAGTATACATAGACTTGGAAAGAAAGGAAATGAAAGATGAACATACAAAGTGAAAGAAGCTTGGTGCCAAGATATACTCATGATTATTTCCAAAGGATAAAAATACAAGTCTTCAAGGAAATGAACCACAATCCTCATATTGTTTCCCCTTGATTGCCTCTTACATATATCAGCTTAAATAATATTTACAAATTATTTTCAAGATCCTCAAAATATGAATCTGATAACTTCTTTTCTTATCTCAAATTTGAAATTGTAAGGTGGCTGGAAAAGATAGAAATTTCTGGAAAAATGTTGCTCCAAGATTCACCTATATCCTCCAAATAAAAATATATCTTGGGAAAATGAGAGAGGTTATTGAAGACAAGTCATTTCTTATGAAATACCTCCTTCATTTTCTAAAAATAGTATTCCAACTCATCAGAATCTGTCCTTAAAGACAGTGACTAAAATAGGAAAAACAAAGTATTTAATTTCTGGAAATATGGTGATCAAAGATTGACCTATATTTCACAAATCACAATAGATGTTAGAAAACTAAGAGAGGTTATTGAAAATCCTCCTGTTCTTATGAAATACCTCATTTGGTTTCAAAAAATACTCTTCTAGATGATCAAAATCTGTCTCCCAAGAAGGTGACTAAAACAGGAAAATCCAGATTTCCAAATCTAGTCATATTCCTACATTTTAGGATTTGATCTCTAGAATATTTCTATTGATAAAATGAAGTGCCACCTGCACTCATGGATGATATTTTATAATATATATGATTATTCATCATCATATTCTCCTTAATAAACTCAACCAAGTCGAATTTGACCTTTTGACCAAAATAATACATTTTGGAAAATTTCTGAAAATGATGCCTCATCTTGTGGGGAACTTTTGACTGCCTTCTCGAGCTCTAAATGAAGATCTGAAAGTACATTGGAAATATTAGGATGTCTAGTTTCCAATAGACTATTTGAGCGTGTAAAAAAGACTCTCCACGGCTCATAAAATTGATTTTTC
>JASDQU010337841.1:9487-22040 GCA_032191745.1 Picea mariana | reverse complement strand
CTAACTACCTGGTTGCAGGGAAGTTACCACCACACCTATCCTACCGAGAGAAAAAAAGTATCATTTATCAAAGTGCTCGGTATAGTTGGATAAGTAGGTACCTTTTCCATACAGGAGCTGATCAGGAAATTCGAAGGTGTATTAGAGAATATGAGGTGTATGATCTACTAAAAGCTTGTCATGATGGCCCTTGTGGAGGGAATTTTGTTGATAAGAGAACAACACATAAAATTCTCAAAATGGGGTACTATTGGCCCTCACTCTTTAAAGATGCAAAGAAATATGTCCGGGCCTGTGATAGCTGCCAAAGAATAGGCCAACCTAATCATAGAGATGAAATGCCATTAAACCCCCAGATAGTACTTGAACCATTTGAAAGATGGGCCTTAGACTTTATAGGACCTATCAACCCTCCATCCAATCAAAAAGTTTATATAGTGGTTTGCACAGACTACATGACTAAATGGGTGGAAGCCAAAGCACTCCACAAAGCAACCGAAGAAGCAGTTATAGATTTCTTATTTAAAGACATCTTCATCAGATTTGGAGTACCAAGAGAATTAGTTACAGATGGATAAATTTCTTTGTGTTTAGTTTATTCTACGTTTTCTTGCTTTGACCTGGGGAAAAGGCCAGCAGCTTGTCCTTCGTCCACATTCTAGGACGCCTCTGTTTTCATTAGAGTGACTGGACTCAAAGCCCTCCCTTTCTGTTTCAAAGAAGAAAAAATTAGAATGGATTCCAAGTCTATGTCCTTTAGAGAACTTAGAGAAGCCGAAGAGGTTAGTACTTTTGGGTCAAATGAATTAGCTGAAATGTTTTCTCTGAGTCGATCTCCTACTATAAATGAAGCCAATCTAGAAATAATAGAAGAAAATCCTTAGGCTGCTTGGAAACTACCAGCCATAGACCCTGCTAAAGTTTATCAAGATCTTAATATGTTCCATCTTACTGCCATCACAAGGATCTTTGTAAAAGAATCCACTAGCACGATACAACAGAATAGCAATGAAGTACAAACTATTGCCCTCCTAGATCCTGTTGAAATCAGAAAAGAAGCCAAAAAGCATAAGACTAAATTCCTCCACTTTGGTTGTATCCGAATAGGAATAAATTCTCTTGTGCACAAAGGCATTAATGCCTATGTCCTATGTATACTTCGGGATCTTACTCATAACAAGTTCACAGATTCTATTATTGGGGGAATAGTAGCACCATTATCTAATGGTCCAATTTATTTCGATTGTTATCCAAACTTCTCTGTCTCCATTACTGATGAAACCCTTGGAGATATCTTAAAGCTCCAGATTCTTACCACAGGGTTTGATATGAAAAGCAAGAGACAAAATATTGCTATTCTTGCAAAAGGGTGTTTCAGATACACCAATACAATGTATCCTGCAGTTCTACATGCTCTAAGCAAAGATTCTATGACTAGTACTCTTGTTCTTACAGATGAATTAAATCAAAAAGTTGAACATAGTACTATAAGATGAGAGGATCTAAAGTTTCCTACTGATTGGGTAATTGACACTCCTAAAGTACCCATTCAGAGAGCCATCACATCTTCTCAAATCCGAGAATCAGAAGGCTCTACAGTGCTGTCTTTTCCTCAAAGTCAGTTTTCCAGAAGTACAACCTGGCCAAAACCCTCAAGGTCTCCTCCCCCTATTTCGCAATACTGTATGCATATATATCTTCAGTCCTTAGTTGGACGAATAGGGGAAATTCCTTTTCCTGTACAGTGTCCTGATTGTAATACTTCTGTTAGTTTATCTTCCCTATCTGCTTATGCTTCTAACTCAAATGTACAGTTTCAACATGAGAAGCATAATCCTAGAACTAACCTACCTCCTCCTCCTTCAACTGCCAAAGATGTCTGTCCTCATCCCCAGTGCTGTGACATCCCATTTTCACATGACTCACAGTGTCTAGTCATGCAACACAGTATTGCTGAAGAAATCAGAAATAGGTTGTCACTACCTTTTGGCAAAAATCTTCGTAAGCCATCCTCCCTTGAAATAAGAAAATACCTCCGACTTGCAAAAGGATTCCCCAAGAACTGTGTATCAGAAACTTGGATGAAAAACATGATGAATTGGGATCTTTATACACATCCCATATCCCATGCCTTTGCAAAGTCTACCAGCCTCACAGACAAAATTGCTCTCTCTATAGATTGGAAGGCTTATATGGATAAAAATAATTTGTATTTATCTTTCTATGAATGGTATTTTACCTGGCTTACTTTGGCACCTCAGCTCCAACCTATCTCTGCACCTCTGATGTCATGTCCAGTACAAACTCTTTCTATCTCTGATCTTGGTCAAGCCCTTAAGCAGTTGAAAGCAAAACAAAAAGAGGCAGAAAAGCAAGAGAATAAAAAGGAAGAACCAGAAGAATGTAAATATAAGCACCAACAGTATCATATTCTGGCTCATCTCAAGATCCAAGATTTTCATTTCAGGTTGAAGACACTTATAGATACTGGATCTGACTTAAATCTCTTGCATAAGGATGTCATCCCTGTTGCATATTGGGAAAAGACAAATTTGACAGTTTCAGGCTTAGGAAATATCCTGACTAACATTTCCTTTTGCATTCTTAAAGCCACTCTCTTCTTCCATCCTCATTACCTCGATCTTAAATTCTTTTTAGCAGATATACCTATAACCTTTATTCTTGGCACTCCATTTTTGGTTGTTGTATCTCCACATGGAACCACACAAATTTCTCTAGACCAAGCTGGATATTTCATTACTCTTGACCATAAGACGATCAAAGTTCCCTTCATTTCTATACCAAAATGTACAGACTCAGTCGCTTTGAATGTACTCAAGGCCAAGAGAATCCAAGAAATAAAGTCTTTACAAGCATGCCTAAGAATCAATACATAGCTACAAAAGGGTAGCATAATGGAAAACATTGAAGCCTGGAGAAAAATATTTTTAGATACTGCATGCTCTGAAAACCATACTGCATTCTGGAAACAACAAAAACATGTTGTTTATTTTCCATACAAAGAAAATTATATGGGGACACCATGCAAGAGCAAAGCCATTCCTATGAATGTAGAGTACCAAAAACTGTGTGCTGAAGAAATTCAGAATCTGCTAGAAAAGGGTCTGATCCGGAAGTCGACTAGTCCCTGGAACTGTTATGGCTTCTATGTAAATAAACATTCTGAACAGATCAGAGGTATCCCTCGTTTAGTGGTAAATTATAAGCCACTAAATAAAGTTTTGGCTGATGATACTTATCCTATACCCAACAAAATCAATTTGGTCACCAGGATAGCTGGAGCTAAAATCTTCTCTAAATTTGATTTTAAATCAGGCTTTTGGCAAGTGGCTATTGATGAAAAGGATAAATTCAAAACAACCTTCAATGTTCCAGCTGGCCATTATGAATGGAATTTTATGCCATTTGGGATTAAACATGCCCTGTCAAAGTTTCAAAGGGTTATGGATGAGGCTTTCAAGCCTTATTTTGACTGGTTGATTGTATATATTGATGACATTTTGATTTTTTCTTCTTCCTTAGAGCAACATTTTAAACATTTGCAGAAGTTTCTGCATGCCTGTAAACAAGCAGGTCTTGTTTTGTCCAAGAAGAAAATGGAACTATGCCAAACTGACATCAAGTTTCTTGGACACATTATTTCTCAAGGGCAAATTTCTCTACAACCTCATGCCATTGAATTTGCCAATAAATTTCCAGATCAAATTCTGAATAAAAAACAACTCCAGAGATTTTTGGGCAGTTTAAATTATGTGAGTCATTTTTATAAAGATTGTGCCAAAGATCGAAAACTTCTGAATAATAGACTCACAAAGGATCCCAGTCCCTGGACTGATGCTCATACTAGAGTTGTCAGAAATATCAAAGAAAAAGTGAGACAACTGCCTATTCTCCATGTAGCCAATGATAAATGGCTAAAGATAGTAGAAAGCGATGCAAGCAACCTTGGTTGGGGAGCTATTCTTAAGAAGAGAAATCCTCAAGGTCAAGAAGAAGTCCTACAATTCGCTTCTGGTTTATGGAATTCAGCTGAACAGAACTATTCTACTCTGGATAAAGAAATCAAGGCTGCCCTTAATTTTGTCTATAAATTTGAATTATATCTAATCTATAAGAAGTTCATTCTTCGAACAGATGCTGCAGCCATGAACAAAGTTCTGCATAAGGAATTAAGAAATCCAGGAGATCATAAGTTTGCTAGATGGCAAGCTTTATTTAGCAATTTTGATTTTGACATTGAACATATTAAAGGTTCTTCTAATTCCTTAGCTGACTTCTTAAGAAAAGAACATTTGCAGCTTGCTCCTCAGTCTCTTATTGTTTCTATCCAGCTCAGAAACAATAATGAACATATTGAAAATATTCCTGATAGAATGCCATGGGAATATTATCGAGAGAATTGGATTCCCAGATGGGGCCTAAGACAAAAGAAGGTCATCAGTCCTGCTACTCAAATGTTGTACTCTGTATTAGTTCCAGAGATCCAAAGACAAGGTCCCTCAAACCTTCTTTCTCCTCTCATTCAACGAGATAATAGAATGGCAATTGAAGCAGGCCAACATTTAACAGAATGGTTTCATGATATTGATCTCATATGGCAATTTGAAAGAGAAGACTAGAAAGAAAAATATTTTTGTCTAAACCGGCCAAGAACTATCTTTCAATGGCTTGAGCAAAACCAAGAAATCATCTTCCCAGAAACCTGCTACAACTATTATGAGTACACGCGCCTATGGTGGAATGTCTTCTATCAAGAAGATACTTATTTCTTAGTCAAATTTGGCTATGTTAATTTTGCAACTAATTTTGATCCTCCAAATTGGCTCTATTCTTGGTGGCAAGACTTTGGGATCAACCGCGAAGAAGCTGATCCAAATATATTATCCCGGTTTTGGCACTTGCACTATGTTCGTGATCTGAACTTTCAGGGGCCAAATGATCAAGAGCTTTACCAATTGTACATCCAAAATCATTTCCAATGGGCAATCAGGATACAAACACTACTACAAAGGACAAATGGAACATTACAATATGTCTGCAAGATATATACGAAAGCTTGGGATAGTCTCTATTATCCAGCAAAGTTTTCTACCCATATTGAAAATGATTAAGTAATGGATGTAATTCATGTCTAGATAGCCGACAGTGGTGCTATCCATTTTTCGTGGGTTGTCGATATCAACTCCACAATGTAAAGTGTACATAATAGTTAAGAGTCAAGTCTTGTGCATAGTAATCATGAAGACTCGGAGCACTTCTCCGACTTCTGGTGCGGATTGACCCACATATTTATGATTACTAGTTTGTCTACTGTGTGTAATAAGTCACAAATAGGACCTTGCATGTGACCCTATCAGTGTTAATAAAAGATTTGTCGGATCAGTAGGACCCACAAATCTTGCTTTCGGTGATTTGATCAGGGAATCCTGCGTGACACCCCTGTCAAATCCCTGCTTTAATAAAGTATTGTCGGACACGAGATCCTCTCATGTACTAATGTGGTGGCCAACACATAGGGCCATGAGTTGCATCTTGTCTCTACGCAATCATGCCTCTCCTCCGAAAAATTGTTATATAAGGAGGATGAGTCTCTCATTTGAGGCATTCGAAGTCAGTGTGAGTTTGAGTCGACTAGCTTCCCTCTCTTTGAAGCTCGAGTCCTTCTGTCAGTCCTAGGGTATTGTGATAAGCCTGCGCGATCTGGCTCGGCCAGCGTGAACCTAAAGTGGCAGTAATACATAGATCGAGTCTGTCTGTCCCAGTGTATGAGCAGTTCGCTCAGTCGAGAGAGTCGTGCCTTTTGCACAATATTTTGTAATACCCGATCAGAGCATTTGGCTCATATTAATATAAACTCTGATATTCACAGCTTTCGCAGTATCTTGACAATCTCAGTGCTGTACTCTTACTTTTCTATGTGCTTGTGATGACTCTGGTTCATTAGCCCGTATTTGCAGTCTCTGTGCGTTGGTATGCTTTAGGACCAAGTTGTCTCGCTGAGGTGATAAAGTTGTCCAGAGGGTGGAGTGGAGGCCGCAGTGAGAGCCGGTAGTAAGTCCCGCTAAGGCAAGGAGGCCGCTAGGGCAGTGGTAGGCTCAAAGGCGAGATCACAGCTCCAGTTAGCTCAGTTTCATATAGACCTCGGGGGTTTCGAAGGGGAAGGAGTAAGTACAACGGTTAACCCACCGGTATTCGTACTGGAGGAAGTAGCAGAAAACTGGAAGATCAATGCCGAGGGAAATAAGTGCATAGTCTAGCAGTGAAGAAGAGCACGTGATAGCACTCAGCAAGCTTCTACGATCTTCGGATCCTTCAGAAATATCATATTCAGCAGAGAATGACTACAACATACCACCCCCAAGCCAATGGATAGGTGGAAAGTACAAACAAAGTAATAGAAGCCATTCTCACAAAAACAGTGAAGGAAAATAGAAAGGATTGGTCCTACAGGCTCCCTGAAGCATTATGGGCCTACAGAACTACCTGGAGAAATACTACAGGATTCTCTCCCTATGAATTAGTCTATGGAAAGAGTGTTGTCTTTCTTGTGGAATTTGAGATAAAAACCTTAAGGACTGCTTTAGCTGTCAACCTTGATTTGATAGATGCACAGACAGCCAGGTTGCAGCAGCTTAATGAATTGGAGGAGAAAAGACTAGATGTCATTCAGCAGGCAACCATAATTCAACAGCAAAGATCAAAATGGCATGACAAAAATATCAAGAACAAGCAGTTCCAAAAAGGTAATTGGGCCCTATTGTATGATTCCCGGTTCAAAGAATTTCAAGGGAAACTGCGTACAAGATGGCTTGGACCTTACGAAGTAGACACAGTTTTCCCCAATGGAACAGTAAGTCTCCTCACAATCGATGACTCCAAAACTCCGTTACTTGTAAATGGTCATCGGCTCCATCTGTACCAGCGACCTATTTCTAAAGAAGATTTTAAGGCCACATGCATGACAGACGCCCATTTCCTCTTCGTAGAGGGGGTTTCTACCCTTAATTGCAATTAATTCTTTTAAGTTAATTTCTTTAGCATTAGATTAGATTAAATTTTATTTACTAATAATCCCTGTCAAAGAATACCATGTTACAATCGATTTTTGCAGATTCCCGATCGAAGCACAGGAAAAGATGATCCTACTTCACAAAGAAACGAGCTTGCCCGATGCTGAAACACCACCGTTCAACACTTTTTAACTTTTCCCTGTTGTTGAAACACCATTGTCAACAACTTTTCATCACTCTCCCCGATACTGAAACACCATTGTTCAACACTTTTGACTTTCCTCTGTTGCCGAAACACCACTGTCAGCAATTCGTTCCCTTTCCTTCATTACTGAAACACCACTACCACCAACCCCACACCTATTTCCCCCCATCACTATTCAACAACCTTTTACCACTTTTCCCCATTTCCTCACCTTCTTCATCGATGAAACAACACCGTCCAACAATTGTTTCACCTTTTCTTTTCTGTTGCTGAAATACCATTGTCAGCAACTCTTTATCATTTTTTCCGATGCTGAAACACCACTGTTCAACACTTTTGACTTTCTTTCAATGCTGAAACACCACTGTTCAACACTTTTTGTTCTCCCTATTGCCAAAACACTATAGTCCGACAATTCCTCACTTTCATCATCGACGTAACAATACCTTCCAACAATTGTTCCGCTCCGTTTTTCTTGTTGCTGAAACACCATTGTTCAGTAGTTCTTCACATTTTCTCATCACCGAAACAACACCGTCCAACAATTGTTTCGTTCTTCTATGTTGCTGAAACACTAATTTTTCAACATCATCTGTCAGCAAGCTTTTACGCTCTCATACTATAATTCATCCTTCCAGTTAGCAAACCCTCGACACAATTCATCTATTAGATCAAAAGCCTCTACCACGACCACTGTAGGATTACCATGGACAAGCATGATATTTCATTTGCAGAATGAATCAAAAGGTAAGGCGAGGTATGTAAATTTTACATAATTCAGTTAGGTTATAGTTAATGAGAAGATTCTAAAACCATTATGACCACTCAATTGCAATCATTACTAGCCGCACTTGACGGGAGGGGAGGACACATCAAATCTTTGATACCATCATTTCACACAAATTCACCGCCACCATCCCTATTTCACCACCCTTTCACGTATTTGACCACATTTTGCATAACGTCGCTCGGAAAGCTCACTCTGCGCAGAAGCTGATACTCAAACTCTCCGACGATGTATCCTACCGAGCTGGTAGCTATGGGAGGCTCTGTCATATGGAACAAGCCCGCCACCACAGCGCTATTAGAACATTATCTAGTAGCTTATCAAATCTTTCAGCAGGCAGGATGGCTCAGTTACTTTCAGAGACTCCAGGGGTATAATGAACAACAGGTCCTGCAATTCGCCCAAAACCTACAGGAAGACCATTCTGTCGTCCAAGGGATCTAAATTTCAGTAACAGAAGAAGATATAGCACAGGTCTCAGGCCTCCCTATCGATGGCATTCGCATGTTCAACCGTAAACATATCATTTGGAATGCTCAGCAGAACTTCTTCCTGCCAGAAGAACAAATTGAATTTAAAGGCAGGGGTGTTCAACTCAGCTCATTGCCACCCCCATGGCCAGAAGTTTGAAGATTCATCAAGCATTACCTAACCTGCGAGGGCCGATAATAGGTAGTTTATCAACATGACTTTCTTCTGTTATCTCATTTAAGGCATAATAGACAGGTCAATATTCCTTATTATTTGTTGGGTTGTCTAAAAAATATGGTGCATTACTGCAGAAAGGCTAAAGATCCCACCCTTTCACTCACCCATCACCATCTTGTCCAACTGCTCATCCAAAGGGGTTTTTCCCAACAAAACCCTCCACTAAATAACCCACCCATAAACCCCCAAGCAGCTGCCAAAATTCCTGAAAACCTCAAGGAGCAGCAACCGCAAAACCCCCCAGACTCTCCAAAAGTACCCAATAGCTCGTCCACAGAACCAATCAGTCCAATCAATCCCCCTACCATACCAAGGCCGCCTCATACCTTACCAGAATCATCCACTCCCGCCCTTCATATTCTTAGTGATGACTCTGAGCCTCATAATTGCCCCTGCCCCATCATTGAGGAAAGACCCCCACGTAAACGAAAAAAAACTCCCTTCTTTCCGCCCTTCTTACGAAAAAAGTAAACAAGGGCCTCAACAAGGCCACCCATTATTGCCACTAACCTAGATCCCCAACCCATTCGACTGATACCCCGTACACCTCCAACCTCCCAAACCCCGGGATCTTTGCCTATTCCACCCACGGGCACTGAAACACAAAAACCAGATGCCCAGGGTGTTGCGACATCATCTGTCTCAAATAAAGTAGCTGAAACACAAGAACCAGCTACCCATTCCGTAGCTGAAACACAAGAACCAACTACCCACTCAGTGGCTGAAACACAAGAACCAGCCATAACTGCCACACAAGAACCAACTATGGCTAAAACACAAGAACCAGCTGCTGATATTGAAATTGAGATACAGGAATTAGAGGTCCAGGGTGTTGCAACACTACTCTCCTCAAATAAAGTAGCTGAAACACAAGAACTAGCTGCTGATATTGAAATTGAGATACAGGAATCAGAGGTCCAGGGCGCTGCAACACTACTTTCCTTACATCAAGAAGCTGAAACACAAGAATCAGCTACCATTCCTGTAGCTGCTCCACGAGAACCAGCTAGTGAGGCTGTGACTACCACACAAGAACCAGTCATCCCTCAACCAAAACCAACAATGGCCTCTGTCTTGCAGGAAAACGAGTTTTTAAAATCTAAATTGGAAGCATACAAGCAAGAACTAGCCAGGGAAAAGGAAGCATACGAGAAGGAACTAAATTTGCACGCCCTAGCTCGTATAGCAACCATGTCAGAAGGGACCACAACAGAGAGCCTGTGTAAAGAATATATGTGTTGTCAATGTGGGGATATTTACTATCAAGCAGGCTATAAGGTAATTCAAGTCCCAGTGTTAGGATCTCCCCCTACTCCTTCAACTTTTGTAGTAAAAAAGGAAGAACCTGCTGTTACACAAGAACCAGCTATAGCTGTTACACAAGAACCAGCTACAACTGAAACACAAGAACCAGCAGGACCTCCCAAGATTAATACTGAGCCCTACATTGCAACAAATGAAGTCCCTACTTTCGTCAACAAAGCTGTACAGACAATGCCTATGGAGGAATTCACACCTCCCAGCCAGATCAATCTCCACACTTTAGTGGAACAATCTACTCAGACCTTACCTCATCCCACTACTTCCAATGCTGAAACACAGACCCAACTATGGGATGAGCAAGCAACAATACAAAAATGGAAGAAAGAGTATGTTGCAACACAGGCCAAAAGCCTGCAAGAGCACAGACAAATCTGGATAAATCATACATACTCAAATTGGGAAGCTTTAGAGCAGTCACATCAAGAAGATCGTGCTCTTAAGAAACAGAACAAGGAGTTGAAAGGCAGAATGGCCTGGGTATTTGACCTGACACAAAAGCTATTGGCTACAAGGAAATCATCTTGCAACTACTCCTTGTTCCTTATGGAGAGACTCACATGGTTTCAGATCAAATCAATTATAGAAGGCAAACCCTATGCAGTACTACACCCAACAGATTTTGTCAAAACTTTCGTAGAAGCATCTGTTAGGGATCAACACCTCCTTTGTGAGGCATATTTTCACAACGAGGCCATTCCTGAAAACAGGTAGCTGAACCTCATTCCTCTTGTTGGGGACATTCAGATTCGGGCGTTCACCTCCTTTCTCCACAATCAAATCATTTGGCAAGATGACTTCATGGCTGCTAAACACAATGAAGATAACCGCCTTCTATGGATAAGACTAGAACCACAGAATGCAGGCACCTTTGTCACATAATATTATGAGTTCTTAAAGAAACCAAGGGTGACTGAACATGTTTAGCAGCTACAATTGACAGTACTTAAGGATTGTCAGCACTTCATCAGATCAATAGAGATTGCTGCCCTCCAGGCAAATAACTTGTTTTGGCAGCAATCCACTGAGAAAAGACAGGAATACAATCCTTTCAGCCCTACTAACCTTGAGGTTGCAATCTCTAGGGTACCTAACTACATCCAGTGTGTTCAGCAATGTGTTGAAAGATGGATAGGGTACCGGTTTTATTTTTCTATCCTCTGGTTGCCAATAGAAAGATATCAAATCCATTATAAGCTTCCTAAGAAGACAGAAACAACAACATGACAAAGATTACAGCGGGTCCAAGGGTTCAGAACGCCAACGGACAGTACCTCCCAGAGCTACTGCTTGAGTAACTTACACGCTCAGAGTCGGTATCCAGACTTTGATTCAGAGTGAAGTTGCCTGAGGACATGCAACACCTTGAGTTGGGGGGGATG
The DNA here is from genome assembly GCA_032191745.1 of Picea mariana. NCBI lineage: Eukaryota > Viridiplantae > Streptophyta > Pinopsida > Pinales > Pinaceae > Picea > Picea mariana. The sequence goes on along the minus strand of JASDQU010337841.1, from coordinate 10,607 downwards.
TTAGGACCACACAATGTACCTTTTTGCCATACTTTTTGCCACTATTACACTCTTGTTCACTCACATTTAAACTCATATAATCACTTTATCTGATCATTCCAAAGGTATACGTCCCTTCTCATTACTATACATTTAATCTGTTTTGCATAATATTTTACATCACTCTCGTACTTAATCATTGATTAGAAATGTATAAGTGCTGAAACAGTTCAAACTGCAGATTAGCATTTGAGGCCTGTTGCTGAAACAACAATTCACAGAAGCTGTTACACAGTCCAGGGTCGCAGATGCTGAAACAACAGAGCTTTTACACAGTCCAGGGTTGCAGATGCTGAAACACAGAGCTGTTACATAGTCCAAGGTCACAGATGCTGAAACATAGAAAATCGACGATGCTGAGTTCATGGTCACGATGTTGAAACACAAAGGAAGCCGTTACACAGTCAGCAGTCAACAACAACTCTACAACAATTGCACCATGATCCAAGCACCAAACATTGCTCCTACATGAGAATGCTGAAACAGTCAAGAGCGCAAATCTCATGGCTGAAACAGCCTGTGATTTGCAGTGCTGAAACATCATCAGCAACAATGAGAAAGAACTGTTACTCCAGCCGTAACAACAACATCTCATTCAACACTTGTAATAGCATTCTGTTGCATGATACTAGGACATCCTATTACGGTTTAGAAATTTGATCTGACTAAGAATAGGACTCAGATATACATCTGTAATGTTTGATCAATTGTATCGAAGGGATTCCCTCTTTAAATAGGAGGAAATCACCATTCGAAGGAGCCAAGTTTTATGTATTAAGAAAGCTTCAGAGAGAGGGACGTACTTCATTTCTAGATTGTAATATGATCCATTGATAGATGAATAAAAGACTGTTTTGAGCATCCTTCTCTAGCCTTTCCGTCTCAGGGGAATCTTGTGAGAAGGTAGGGCCCACCTTCTTCACAAGATTCACCCGTTAGTGTTATAGTGTGTGTTAGTGTAATTTCTGTTTATGCCTTGATTAACTTTTGTCTTGCTGAACACTACTGTTAATGAATTCTGCTTTGCTGAAACACTACTGAACTTTGTCTTGTTAAGAACTTTGTTTTATTGAATGTTACA
>JASDQU010337840.1:0-12008 GCA_032191745.1 Picea mariana | reverse complement strand
GGTAAGGAAATTGTGCAACGGGAAATCGCGATCCGCGATTTCCCGATAGGATCTCAAGAGGAAGATAATCGACGACTTGTGACCCCTGTGAAGTTTCGCGAAATCTCGAGGACTGTCCAATCATGGAGGAGTTGCGCGGGAGATAACCCGCGAGTACAAGTGTGGAGAACCAAAGTCCATCGGACTTCGGGGTTTCGGCGTTCGGGGATTGATAAGGTCAGAGTTCTACACCTCGTGAAATCACGAGTCGCGATTCCCCGAATCGATCTGAACCGTCGATCAGGACAGGGGCACGTGGCGAGGGATCCTGAGGAGTTGGGATTCGGGGTTTGGCAAGGTCTGTGACCTTGTGCACCAGGAACCACGGTTTCCCGAATCGCGATTTCCCGATAGCCGATTTGAGGACAGGTGGCATCGGACTTCAGGATTTTGGCGTTCGGAGAATCGGGGTTCTCGACGTCAAAGAGTCATGCATCGCGGATTCGTGATCCGCGAAATCCCGAAGTGACGTGGCGTGTGGGACCGCGATCACCGGTGGAGTACAGGTGGAAGCATATCGGAGTTCGGGGTTCGGGGATTCACCGTGTAAGTGAACCACGACATTTCATGCGCCGATTTCTCGATAGGGTAATCTCCGATAGAGGGAAGTGTTGACCCGTTGACCATCGGGGATCGGGGTTTTGTTGTGTATGTAAATTGTGTTCGCGTGAATCGCGAATTCCCGAGTTGCGATATCCCGATATAGAACCGGAGATTGGAATTTCGCTAATGCGAAGTTTAGGGAGATCTCCCATGTATGGGAGATTAATACCAAAATTTTTAAAATTTTGGTAGTGGGTGTGTTACACATCTTCTTGGGCCTCACTAACTTATACCATAGGTTTGTGTTGGGTTTCTCTCATATTGCTTAGGCCTTAAGCTAAGTGACCAAGGGTGGAGCCAAGGTCAGGTTTGTTTGGGCCATGTCACAGTAGAAAGCATTGAAGGATTTGAAATTTTGCCTCTGCTCAGAACCAGTCCTTATTATGCCAAACCTACAACAACCATTTAAGATTGAGACAGATGCTTCAGATCATGCAATCGGTTCAGTCCTCACTTAGCATGGGCATCCGATGGCCTATCATAGTGAAACACTATCTGATGTTGTTCACAGATACCCCACCTACGACAAAGAGATGTACTCCATTGTGAAAGCATGTCGACAATGGAAACATTACATTATGGGAAAGGAAGCGATCATTCAAACTATTCACATGCCTTTGCAATTCATGTAGACACAAGAAAAGTTATAAAACAACCACCATCATAAGTGGTCCATGTACTTGCAACAATTCCACTTAAACATCAAGTAAAAGAAGGGAAACACCAACCATGTCAGAGACTACCTCAGTCAACCCTCGACTGTGGTGCTAACCACAGTTCTTAATTCATGTGGGCATGAGACCTCTAGGTGGTTGTTGGCATGCGCGCAGGTAGGTTCAAGACCCTGGGTTCAAGTTACTTAGTCCAACAAAACCCTATAGACACCAGCCCTTTCGACATCACCTACAAGCAGGTGAAGTCTCACCCAAGGTATCTTTATGGGGATTGCAGGAACCAAGATTTTGCAGCAGTAAGGGAAAGAAGGGAAACACGTTATGTCATACCTACATGACCCTCTCACGCACTAGATCCTAGGAAATCTTAACTCATTACTTCATTATATAGGCATATGAGGTTGCATTCACATTGTTTAGTGGTTAAGCATACAAATATGGCTAGTGCACATTAGATTATCAACAATATCAGTAGAGATAATCATTCATTCGCATTAAAGACAAGAATTAACACAGTGCAGACACACATAATCATCCAATAGTACAATTATACACAGATTTACTGTGGTTCACCCCCTTCGGGCTATGTCCGCAAAATATTTGCTTCTTTATTGTATTAAAGTATCTTGATTGCACTTTACGCTACAATGGAGGTTCTACTTACAATACTCTTCATAGTTTTGGTTTCTTTACACTACTCTACTCCCTGAATCTCTCTATCTCTCTAGACCTCGCAAATATCCACAACCAGAAATAACAACTTCCAAACCCCAAAAACAACAATGATCTCTTCTTGCTTCTGGACCCACCTCCCTTCCCCACTTCGCGTTTTTACATATCTTATATATCTTTTGCTTAGGTTATTTTTCCAGCTCATAATGAGTTGGCTCCCTCCCATGCTCGGTTGGTGGCAACTCATTATGAGTTGGATACAGCTCATGCTCGACTAGTTTTCCTAGATTTTGCACTAGTTGTTCTTTCCTGTCCCCCATCTTCTTCTCTTTCCTCTCTCTTCTTTCTTGATCTTCGTGGTCTTCTTAATCCTACGCCTTCTCCCCATACCTCACCTCTTCTTGTTGTTCTATATCCAAATTTGCCTGCCCAACAAGCCCCCAACACTCACCTATGGCTTGTACCAAGCCACTTAGGCCTGTTGTGTCGCATTCTACCATGCTTCAGTGAATTTCTGGAGGTTGTCCTTCGTGATCTGTATTGTTGTTGCGATTTTTTCTTCCTTGTTCACAATCTCCTTCGTCGCCTGTGTGATTACTATGGTAAGATGGGCTTCGGTGTCTTGCGCTGCTAGTGTCGTAGTGCTCTGTGCAGTGGCTAACTCTTCTAGCATCTTGATGGCTCCGTCTTGCAACGGTTGCACCTTCTATATGGCCTTCCTCTATTCTTCCTCCATTTGTTCCAGTGTGTTGTACAAATTCATGTTGGCCAATATCGCTGACATTCTTTCTGTTGGGGCCAATGTATTCAAGCGTTCAATGGCCTGCTGCACTTCCTCTTATTTACTCCTTATGCTATCTTCCAATGAATGTAGTTCTGTATTTGTGGTAAGCTCTGTCCAAATGTGTGTGCCTTCTTCACACATCTTTATGCATTCATGTTCCAAGATTTTGATCTTTGCTACTATTGTCTGTGCAATCCTTTCCCTTTGTGCTCTTTCTTCCAGAGGCATCCCTGGTGTTGTGCGCACTTCCATCTTCATGCATAGTACTTTGATGACCACACTAATCTTTACCACCCATTCCTCTATCATGGCCTCTACCACCATCTGTACTTCTGGGACCTCCTTGTAGAGCTATTGGATTGTTGTGTGTACTTTCTGCACCATCTGTTCATCTTCCTCCTTCTCCTTCGAGGATTTGCTGACCTTTGCTTCAGCCTCGTCTTTGTCGCTTAAGGCTTTCTCGTCCTTTTCTTCTGCTTCACTCTTTTATGTCCTAGCTTTCTCGGTCTGTCCCTCTGCTTCTCTCTTCTCCTTTTCTGTGAGTTCCACCCACAGTTCTACTGTGCACTTTTCCTGTAGCGCAGTGGTATATTGTTGTTGTAGTGCCTCCTTCTCGACTGCTACTTTCTCCAATTCGATGGCTACGGTATCTATCCAAAGATGGAGTTCTTGCACAATCCCTGTTTGCAATCCTTGTAATAGTTCCATTGGCATCTGTGAAAATACTAGATCCATGTGACTTAGTCCTTGCAACTTCTCCTGTACTTCGAGGTTTGGTACCTTGATTGTCTCTACTAGTACCTTGATTACTCTGCGCTCTGCTGCCAACTATGTTGATACCATCGTTTTTGCTTCATCTGTTGTCCCTTCTTGGGTTGTGCCTGATCCTTTCATAGGTGCCAATCAGACTTGCTCCAATAATTATTGTAGCCTCAAACATTGGTCCTGCACCTTCATTTGGAGTGCTTCCTATTTATTTGTTATTTCTTCGAGGACTTCCTCCACGACGTCCCTTAGTCGGTATCCAATTATGTCCATGTCATCATCTGTTAGTGTGTAGGCTACTTGTGGCTTTTGAGCCTCTAGCTTCTTCCGCGAAGCAGAACCTATACTTTGGTCTTGTTGTTTTTGCCCTATCTCAGACGAAGGTTGTGGGGGTTGGTCTGTTGGTCCTGTTTTTGGTGCGTCCTCTATTCCATTTCCTTGATCGATTTCTTCTACGCCATTTCTTGGAGGATCCATCTCTGTATCTACGTGTTGTGATGCTTCAATGTCCCCCCTTGCATTGTTGCATCCCCTTTTGTTGGTATATTCCAGTCTGGTTCCCAATCCTACATGACCAACGAAATGTCTTCTTCTGTTATCTTATATTTAGTTTGGACCCACTCCTCCCTTAGATACTTCTTGGATTTGATGTACATATGGTGCATGTCTTCGTGAAACTCCGTGACTGGTCCGTATGCCTCCACCAATTGTGGTGATATGTGTGGTGTGTTTCAGATATTATGTCGAATTGTTTCCCCATAGAAAAAGAATTGGAGATTATTGTCCATTTGTCGCCTCTTGTTCGTTGAAAACCAGAGATTATGATTCTTCACCACGACGCATGGCTTCCCTATCAGCCCTAAGAATTGTGTGTCCTCTGGTTCTACCCATGCTGTGAAGGCAATCAGAATCAGGAGCCAGGGGTAGTGAAACTTTATTCCCTTATCTTGGGCTTCTGTGCAATCCATTAGGAACTGGTTTACTAGGAATGGTGCCCAACTCATCATAGTGCCTTCTACACATTTCTCTGTCCTGGCTACGACCCATGCTAGTACTTGATCCTTTATGCACTTTTGTAGCAGCTTACATGCTAACATTTGTGTGGTCATTCAACTAGTTTGGTCACATATTGTTGGCACGTCCAACCCACGCACCCCTCTAACTGTGTGAAACTTCATTCGCATAGCCTTTGACTGTGATTGTTCTGTCTTTTTGTCTGCAAAAAGGTAAGTAGGGTCTTTCCCCTGGGTTGGAAGCCCAGTGATTCTGGTGATCAAGTCCATGTCAATGGTTATTGGCCTATCCAACCACATGTACCCCCCATGCATGCAAGACAAGAGAAGTTTCACACATGCATTGAATTCGTTGTTGTGTATGAAGTGTGGTATATCAAACAAGTTTAGAAGGCTTGCTCGCTCCAATCCTATAGCCCAAACCTTGGTAAACGGTACATTATGCTTTGTGATTGGATCTACTTGGAGTTCTAAGTATGGCAGGAGTTCAGGGAACTTCACCACTTTTGTAATGTCATGATCTGCATACTTTAATTGGGGCACTTTCCCCAGCATGTCCCCATCAATGATCACTCCGTCTAGAATCCATGGGGTCACCAACCTGTAATCTGGATTCTTCGGCAGCTTGACTGGTGGGGCGTCATCCTTTCTGGGTGGTATGTAGTCGCGAGGAAAGCTTGACGCTGATGAATACGTACCCAAAGTTTCCTCAATCTCTAGTTTGACTTTTGACGCTCTGTTGCGGCTCCTCCTTAGAACAATGACTACTGCTCCTGTATAGTGAGTTGGTGTTTACCAAGTGTTGTAGCTCTGTATCTCATTCCCGCTCTGTGCTCTATGAGTTTGTCGGAATGTTAAGTCACAATAATCCACGTGTATTAGCCTGGATGCTTTTAAGCCCTGTTTCCAATTGTGTACTAATCTTCGCGCCTTCCCTCCTGTCTCCTCCGTCCGTAGTTTGACAGGTGCTTGTGTTAATGGCATGTTATTTCCAAATCTGTTAGTATATTTTCGTCGATTATTGCCACTCTGTCGTGTCTGTCGGCGTCATTTTTTTTTACTCGCGATCTTTATGATGTGTTTATCTTCATGTGGCTTGATGATATGTTATTTACTATCATTTTATGACTTGTCCTTATTTGCTCGAACTTGTCTTTTCCATCCTTTTCATATTGACAACGGTCTTGTTGGGTGGGACTGTGTAATTACTACTGCATATGTTGTTTCTTTTTCATTGGGTCTCCTTGGGTGGCGCATTTGCCCCTCTCTACGCGGTTTCCTTTGTCATTCTTTACGCACGTGTTCCCTTTTTCTTTTCTTTTTTTGATTTTTTATTATTGCACCGATTGTTGGACCTCTTGGTAGAGTTATGCCCCACTGTCTTTCACCCTTCCTTTCAGTGCCTCTCCATTAAGTGTTTCCAACTGCGCAACACCTGCCTCTATCACCTCCTGGATCACATATCAGTGCATACATAACTTCCTTGGGTGCTACATAAACTTGTTATCATATAGGAGAACCAAGTTGCCTACTTGGAATTTTTTCAACTTAATGTATCTGTCGTGCCAGTCTTTTTCCCTTGCCTTTTGAACATGTTGGTGAAACCCTGTGATAAATCAATCCTCCTCAAGTTGTACCAGTTGTGATAGGCATTCCTATATTGTGTTTGAATCCGAAAGGTCTATGATAGCTGCTATGCACAAACTCGATACAATGAACTCCATTGGCATGAATGCCTCATGTTCATATACTAACCTGAAAGGTGTTTGCCCTGTCAAGTTCTTGTTGGTTGTTCTGTATGACCATAATACAACATAGATTCTTAAGTCCCATTCATCTCTTCCCATGTTGCAGATTTTGGTTAGTGCATTCTCTAGGACTTTGTTGAATGCTTCCACTGTGCGATTAGCCTATGGGTGGTACGGTGTACTCCTCTGATGGTGAATTTGGAATTATCCGGTCAAAGTTGTAATGGTCTTATTGATGATGTGTGTCCCTTGATCACTCATCAATGTTCTTGGACACCCAAACTGAGTTACTATGTTCTCAAACAAAAAGTGTGCAACAGTTTCTGCGATGCAATCCATAATTGGCGCAACTTATGCCCATCGAGTTAGATATTATGTTGTTGTAATGATGTACCTAGCCCCTGATCTTCTTGTTGGTGGGTTGATTGGTCCAATAAAGTCTACGACCCACTTCTCAAAATCCTATAATGTCACTTGGGGTTGCAATGCCATCTCATCCCTTATGGGGGGTTTTCTAACCCTTTAACAAACATTGCAGCTCTGACAGTATTCCTTTGCGTCCCTATAAGTGTGGGCCACCATAATATTGCATGTAAGATCTTTTTTGCGGTAGATTTACTTGCATAATGTCCTCTTGTTATTTCTTCATGTGCTTTTGCCAATATAGGTTTTCTTTCGTGTTCGACTACACAACATCTTAGTATTCCATTTACGCCCAGTTTATATAAGATTTCTGCAATTAGTTAGTAGTCCACAACTATTAGTTGGTAGTTTGAGGGGGCCATTCATGTACTTAAGAACTTCACAATGTATGTAAAATAATCATCTACCATATTAATAGAAAATAGTTGTGCATATGGCAAGCTATAATCCAGGTTTCCTGCCTCTTCCCCCGATAGTATGCGTGACAAGTGATCTGGTCTTGCATTGAGTTTACCTGGTTTTACCACTACTTCAAAGTCATATTCCTGGAATAATAGAAGCCATCTGCAAATCCTCCCCCCCCAACATTGACATGTTGACTAGATATCTCAACGCAAAATGGTCGGTGTACATCTTGAAGTGTGAGCCTAGTAAGTAATGTCTGAACTTCTACAGTGCGTAGACCATAGCCAATCCCTCACGTTCTATTGTGGTATAATTTTTCTCTGTTGTTGATAGTTTCCTACTTGCAAAAGAAATTGGGTGATCTATCTCTCTGTCACTTGGCTGTGACAAGATTGCGGCTAGTGCGATGGATGACGCGTCCACATGTACATGAAAGTCCTTGTTCCAGTCTGGGAAAATTAAGATCGACGTGGTTACTAAATTTTGTTTCAGTGTGTCCAATCCTTTCTTATAGTTGTCATTCCACTGGAACTTCGCCTCTTTTTTCAGTGGTTTTTCCATTGGTGTTGTAATATGGGCGTATCCTTTGATGAATTTCTTATAATACCCTGTGTGACCCAACGTCGTGCGCAAATGTTAGACTGATATGGGTGGTTGTAAATCCAAAATAACTGCAATATTTGTGGGGTCAACTATTAATCCTTATTTGCATACCATGTGTCCCAATAGTATTATGAACGGTGCACAAAAAATACACTTCTTTAGATTCAAAGATATATGATGTTCCCTACACTTATCCAACATCAATTTGAGTAATTCAATGTGGTCTCTTAGCAAACTAAATATTGTCCAATCGTCCAAGTATACTTCAAGAAACTTATGGATAAATTCTTTAAATAATGCAACCACTACTCTTGAGAATACCACAGGGGCGTTTTTTAACCTAAACGAAATCACAATGTATTGAAAACTTCCCCATTCTGTCGTGAATGTAGTCTTATGTCTATCCTCCCGCGTAATTCTTATTTGATGGTATCTTGAGAAACCATCTGTGAACGAGTAGGCCTCTTGTCCGCTTACATTTTCAAGTACTTCATCTGTAAATGGTGTTGGCGATGGATCGTGCAGGCATGCATCGTTTGGTTTCCTCAAGTCGACATAGATTCTTATACCCCCTATTTTCTTGTCCTCGACTACTACTGGACTTATCCATTTTGATTCCTCAATTGGTTCGATAACCCCTACTTTTAGCATGCGATCTATTTCCTCGACTTTTTCTTTATATCTTGGATTCAGTCTGTAGGGTCTTTGTTTTACTGGTTTAGCGTCGGGTTTCAATGGGATCCTCATCTCCCCTAGCTCGGTCGCTATCCCTTTCATTTCTAAGAATGTAGTGGGAAATAAGTTTTGATATTTGCACATTAGATCTATTATCTTTTCTACGGTTTCCTCATCCCAGTAATCTCCTATCTGTGCAAACTTAGGGTTTTCCTCTGTTCCAATATTAACTTTGCGCGTCTTGACTGGTTGCGCGTATGTTGTAGATTACAGCTCTGGACCCTCTACTATTCATTCTCCCTCAGTTTTCGGTACTTGGATGTTGCGAGCACTACAAGGAAAAGACCTTTTAGCGGAGTTTATAGCGGAGGTTTCTAGTGTTACAAAATTGGCAAAAAATGTCAAAAAAAACCTCCGCTACAACATCTGTTATCAATAGCAGATGTTTTTGCGGATACTATAACGAAAGTTGATTATAACTAAAAAAATCTGGGCGGTCAGAGGTGTTAGCGGATGTTTACAAATCGATGCATTTGTATAAGGCACAAGAACCAGTGCGTACATACACCTACAACACTGGTGTTGTCCACTTAACTTCAAGCACCGGGGCAGTAAAATATGAAAGCACCGGGGCAGTAAAATATTTAAGCACCGGGGCATTTGTCTTATAAGCACCTGGGTTTTTTAACATCAAAACACACCCGGAGAGTTAAAAATAATTAAGCATCAGGGATTTTTGCATAGAACGCACCGGTGCATTATTAATAAGAAGGCACCGATGCTGTATAAAATAATATGCACCCGTGCGTTACAGGGAAAAACGCCCCAATGCATTAAAAATCGAAAGCACCGGTGCTTTTCCGTAACAAACAAGCATGATTTTGATCAATAACACAATAGCATCGATGTGTATCAATAGCACATGTATCAATGCTTCATATAATATTAATGCACCGATGGCCAAATTTTTAATATAATTTTGGGGTATTAAATTAATATTGAAACCGATGCTAATTGATTACATAAAAGTACCGATGTGAATTTCATATGAAACACACCGATGAGTTTTAATATTAAACGCGCCGATGAGATTAATAATTAAAATACACAGTGAAACATTGACCTGTGATAGTGCAATTATTGTTATTTTTTAATTCCATTATTTATAAAAAATTTACATGTATCTTATATTTTGATTAGTGAATTTGGATATGATGTTTGGATTAATTTGTTATATCACCAGATTTTGCATCACTTCATTATAATATTTAGTCATCCATATATTTAATCAATGATGTAACATTTAACAATGACATTGGACAACACAATAGAATAAATTAAAACATATTTTATTATATGAATAAGAGGGTCTTTGTCATACCCCAGATGGGGTGCTCTCCTGACATGACAACTCCTTTGAAGTTTACCACCACCTGGCCACCTCCTCAGCCACCTGGCGTACGACCTCCGCCACGTCCCTACCCCGTTCACCTCTGGCCTTTACGTTACCTGCCGCCACCCTCCTTCTTGCATTTGGGAATCAACGTTCACTCACTCGGGGAGCTCTGCAACTCATGCACCTTCATGAAGCTGTGCAGACGCTCCTTCCTGTCGCTTCATCTCACACCCTGGCTCCCGCTTCTTCTGGACATGATGGGATCTCTGGAACCTCATTTCCCTGTTAGCATTACTGAGCACCATTTTTCTAGAGCTCTCCCATCCTTCCGTCCAGCCTTCGAGCTCTTGTGCGACCTCCTGTGGATTCTAGCCAGGCTTCGGGGTTCGNGAAGTTCCTCCCATGGCACCCCTCCTTATGCCCGGCCCGAACCAGTTACCCTGTGACCAGACAACTTGTGAACAACCACCTTGCGACCTCTCCCCTCTCTCGAACCCCTACGATTGTAGGGTCGAGTGGTTCGATCTGTATGGGAATTCGCTTGGCTTTGCGCCTCCACCTCTGTCCCCCCCTCCATGTCCCTCTTACCTGCCATCACCCCCTTGCCCCCCTCTCACCACCTCTCATCCCACCTCCCCTCTGAGATCCTCCTCCTCCTCCTCCTCCTCGCTCCACACCCACCCCAACTTCTCCTGTGCTAAGTGCGCGGCTAGAACATAACTCTTGGGGACTATCAATTTGATGAAAAAAGACCCGAAGGTTATTAAACTGATGAAAAAAGACTTCGAGGAGATTAAAGCGACAACACTCGACGCACAACAGAGGGAAACCGACCGCTGGAGAAGAGTGGACACCCTAATGATGTTCATGCATGATCTTCAACAAGCCATGGCAGAATGTGGGAAAGGCAAAGCACCGACGAAGCAGGTTTTCGCAGGATTGCGTCTTGGTCCAGTTTTTTAGAGTCGTTACTATGTTTTCTTGGTTTTTTATGCAATTTCTATGTACCTCGGCCCTGCGTGGCCTAGTAGTCTAGTTAATTTTCAGTGGCATGATCGAAGCCATGCTATTTTTTGGACAATTGGCCAAACTAGCTTTGGACATCTGGCACGATGGTTTCCCTTCTGGGCATTGTGACCACGTGGCTAGTAGCACCACAGACATCTGTAATTTTTTTTTAAAGGAATCAATACAATACTCTAATTTACAAAAAAAAAACGAGGGTCTTTGTCATACAAAATACGACACTTATCGGTAATCCCTTGTCTTTCAATTGGGACACTATGTACATTACATAAACCAAAATGTCTGATTTTCATAGACAATTATTTCAAAAAAATACAATTGTAGTTTGCATTGATATCCAAATATATTGGTCATCATTCTTCACTGGAACTGTTATTGTTGCTCGAGCTGCTTCCACACCTTGGGTTATTTTGCTGAATGTTTGGTTGATTGTCTCGATTGTTTTGTTCTTCTTGAAGTTCCATCTACAAACATAAAAATAAATTGTAATGAGTGTATCTACATTGGTGAGAATAATCAAAATTGAAATAAATATACATGAATGTAAATTGAAAAGCGACGTACCTCCAAAGAAAGAAGTGACTCATGAATCATACACATATGTTCAAAATCAAATTTCATGCCTTGTTTCAACAATTCTTCTGTTGGCTTAGTTCCATACTTTGTTTCCTGCAAGTTTTATACCCCACAATAAATCATAGATTTAATATAAAGTATTATTTTTGTTTCATTAATTATAAAATGATGGAAGTAAAACAACATAGATTATACTTACAAATTCGACAATTAATTTTTGATATGCCAACATATACTCACAACCCTTAATTAACCTAATGTCAATCATTTTTTTCTGATGGCTCTTCTTTGTATGTTAGCATCTGTTTGAAGACATTCAAGGATGGCTGTTGTAAAACAACTTAAAATATACAAAACAAAAAAAACCTTAAGTTGTTATAAGGAAATAACAATTACTTACAAACTTTGCTATCAACCCTTTTCTTCCTTGTCATTCAGTTTTATGTGTAGAATGAGTTCCATTTTATTTTATTTTCTGTAAGAGAATATTTGAAAATTAATATTTAATGTATAATTAATTATTTGTACCTAATAAAAAAATTCAATGATTACATATATTTGAAACACGTCGTTGTTGAGATAGCTCCTCCTGCGATGCAATTATGT
>JASDQU010337839.1:0-12451 GCA_032191745.1 Picea mariana | reverse complement strand
CTCCAAGTTTCTAAGGTTTAGGTTTAACTGTATATCGCACAATTTTTATTCCTCGATCTTTCGACCTATATTTTACTAATAATCGTTGTGTTGGTGTTGAGGCTCTGTGTTAGCAGTTGACATCAAATACAAGATGTGCTGCCATGACCATTTCTAGCATTCTGTCTGCTGTTACATAAAAGTCGAAGCATTTTCATTTCTAGCATTCTGTCTGCACATAAGAATTGAGGATTATTCACTCCATCAATCATCGTGCTGTGCTTGTATTTTTGTTTGTGTACAAGATACCTGTCAATGGGTTCTTGAAATCAAAATCTATGTGTACAAACAACTATGGAAATATAGTGCTGCTTTTCTTTCTTCTTTGGGATACCAGATGTCACTGAATTTATTTGATGGAATTGATTTCATAACTGTAATTTGTACTTAGATTAAAGAGCATTCTAATTTTTGCTTAGATTAGAGCAGTTAGGTATACATACAATTTATGAAAATATTTGCAATTTGTACTTAGATTAAAGAGCATTCTAATTTGTACTTAGATTAGAGCAGTTAGGTATACATAGAATTTATGAAAATATTTGCAATTTATATAGGTATAAAAAATTTAGTAAATTTAATTAAATATATTAATAAATTTTTATTTAGATTAAAACAGTTAGTACATAAATCACATCACAGGCTATGCATGAGCACATTTAAGCAAAGAAACTAAAAAAAAATCAAATACTATGGATAAACACATTTAAGTAAAATTTAAGCAAAGAAATAAAAAATGGTTTGGCACTTTCTTTTGGTTCCCATCATAGATTGGGAAGAAGGATCATATAAATCATAGACTATCATAGACTATGCATAAGCATATCTAAATTAAGGTTAAAGCAATTTATAAAACTTTGTTGAACATTTTCTGTTTGCTGTCATTATTCATTATATAAGAGATACTATTTTATTTAATGTTTTATATAATGTATTTAATAGAGAATAATTATATTTTTTCAAAATATTTATAATTTTAGTAAATTAAAAAATTTAATTATGAAAATCTTAAAATATTTCTTATTTTATATAATTAAAAAATTATTAATCAATATTTTTATAATATTAATAATTTAAATAAATTAAAATTGGATAAATAAAATTTCTAAGAAAAAAAACATACTTTCTATTTAAAGTAAAATAAAATGTACATTCTTTAGATGCTTTTGCACATTACAAAATAAGCAAGTTTTAATACCCAACAAATAAAAGGGTAAATATACAATTTAAAAGATGGGATTCATGAGATCTTCCATGCTCTCTACATTGATCTTAGAAATTATTCTCCACTCGAGCTCAAATATGTTCTTTACTAATCACATATTACCTTTCAGATAGATACGTCTTTGACAATGCATGTGCCTCCCTATTAAGTTCTTTATAAATGCATGAGAATGTGATATGGTTTAATGCTCTAGAAACTACCTTGATTTGACTAGCTAAATTTTGTAAATATATGTCCTAACCACTTGATCTCCCTTCATCCAATTGACAACAAAAAGAAAAAACATCGTAAACTTGAAGATTTGTAATAATATTTGATAGTGTCATAATTAACAAGAAACAAAATGTAAGTTATGCTTTGTTGTTGGTACCTTTACCCACAAAAGCACAAAAAATCCAAATGGTGTCCATCTCAAAGATGGAGAACTCCTCCAATGCCACAATGCGAGTCTTCCCCCTAACAAGCATAGTAAAAAAAACCCCAAGAGAAATATTTGTCCTAAACAAGCTTGCCCATGACCCAAGACTTAGTAGTTTCCCCCTGTTGTAACATCCCAAATTGATTATCTATTTATCATAGTTGTTAATTTAAATTTAATTAATTAATAAAATAAATTCATTGAGTCTTTTATTATTTTATTATTAAAAAGGTAGGTAAATTAATTAATGAAGGGATAAGGCTATTGGGGAATTAATGAGGGGATAAGGCAGTTGGGGAATTGAATGAAGGGGAGGTATTCAAGAGAGGGGATAAGGAAGAGGGGAGAGGACTTGGAGGGGGGCCTCTTTGTTTTGGTAAAAATTGGGGGAAAGAAGAAGGCAAGGAAGAAATTCTAAAGGAGAGGAGAAGAAGGAGGAAGTTGGAGGACATAGATTGTTTCAGGGAGCTTTTAGAGGGGCATTCTTGTTGCTGAGAACTTTTGGCTTGGGGGCCAAGAAACCGCAAGGATTCCTAAAGATAGGGAGCCGAAGAGGTTGTTCCTAGTTGGATGGGGAGTAAATATTCAGTTTGGGCAGTGTTGAGCACTCAACACACCCTAAAAAGCCTATGTCAAATTTGGTTTTTTGGGTACCACTTGATCTTTTGCACTGTCTAATTCGACTTCGTTATGAAAAATGTTGCCTTTGCTTATCATTTTTAACTCTAATTAAGTCTTCCAAAGTTTGCTTGAATCTATGAAAACTCATGAATCAAAAAAGACTTGACGCTTAAATAAGGAATCAACAGCCAAAACACTCCCCCTCGATGCGCTCAAGGATTCAGCATTGGAAGGAATTAAAGGATGAAAGAAAATCACTCAAAAAACCACAGCCGCCCAACACCGATCTTCATCGACATCAGCAAAAGGAGGTTTTCTTTCATGACAAATGTCAGAGATGGATATCGCCAACAACCGATACCCTTCGGCGTCGGTAAAAGGAGAAAAGAGTAAAACGTTAATGAAGAAAGAAATGATATCGTTGATGGTCGATATCTGACGCGCTTAGTGAAACGAAGGACACCAAACTGCGACGAACGTTCGGACCATGCTACAATTTTTTTTTATCGCCGACTCCCGAAACATTTCGGCATCGAGACTTTTTGAGGATGCTAACCCAAAGGAAACTACGCGATAGGTTTATCTCTGGACATCGATCCTCGATACCTTTTCAGCATCGGAAACCCTAGGTTTAGTTTAGAGCGCATAACTTGAATAAAGTCTCGAGTCCAACCAATACTCACAAGCTAAGTCACTAGTCTTTAGTGCCACATATCCCAAGCCAGTTGTGCCACATTGGCACTGTACGATGGAATCTATTGGTGTCGAAGGTTTTTGGCAGAAGGATATCAACAAAAAACACAAAGTAACTCGGAGCACCACTAAGTATAAATTTGGAGATAACTTGCAAGAAATACAGTCTATCTGAATGACGCAAACAAGGATCATTGCACAACGAATCCCAGACCTGAAAATATGTCTCGAATCAGACAAGACAAGTATGGAAAAAAGAACACAAGAGATACATACTCAAAGAAAAGAAACGAAGCATCCAACCGCTACAACCATAATACTTTCGTTGAAGTTTCGAGACTTTATATTAGATTTCCATCGAGCTTAGATTACATACAAGAAATACTGTCTACACCTTTTGGCCAACCAACCAGGTTTACATTAAGAACATGAAAATTTTCAAAAACTATCAAGCTTTGTCCCACATCTGAGAATACAAAATAGAGTTCGTTAATCATGCCTCTTCTGCATGCTGACAAGCTCTGCACGGAATTTCTCACTGGCTACTTCGCATTCCCTGAGATTTTTTCATAACCAGTTCTTCTGACACCCTTTGTGCTTTACGCGACTGCACGATTGTATCTTGCGCTTCAAGGAGTTGTCTCTTAAGCCATGTCACGTTCCCTTCACGACCTTGTGATGCTGACACCTCATGATCCAAGTGGATATCGGTGGCCACCCACCTTTTTCGACTGGCTCAAAACAATTTTCTGTCAAATTTGACAATTTACTATTTTTAACAGTTTTTAACTTCTGGGGCCATTTTGAGGGACCAAATGAAGGTTTTTCGAGATCGAGGTTCTCAATGATAACCAAAGGCATGATTGATCCCCTAAAATGAATCTCCTCGATGATACCTTTCCAATGAGCTATCATACGCCTAAAACAAAGATCGTATGCAAAAGTTACGACCCTGGGAAGTTGATGTACTAACTTACCCAAACGGGGCCCACATGACTTTTGGCACTTCATCTCCTAGGGTTAGGTTTTTGGATGTCTAGGATTTTTGGCATTCTTGTTTATTATATAAAGGCCTTCAGAGCCTCATTGTAATAATCTTCTTGTGAATGCGAGTAGCCGTCATATCTCTTCTCAGAGATAAGCTGCCACCATTCTAGCGAGTCTTTCACTCTGTATTTTTACAGTCTCTGTACATTTCTTTCACTAATAGAAATCATTTATTACTATATATCTGTGTTTATGGTTGCATCTATGATACATTTATGTTATATTATTGAATATCTGCGATATCTCTGTGCATTTCTTTATTATATCTCCGCTTGCATTTCATGCTGAAAATAATCTGGATCAGTGGTATCAGAGCAGGCTGCTCTTGATTGTTTTTTTTAGTGCATGTCCCCGACGAGGTCCGAGTATATAAATTTGGGTCTCGAGCTTATCTCTCTTGAATACAATCTCTCTCGCACACCCAAGAAACCCTCAATGGCGAAAGAAAAGAAAAATGACAGAGTAGACGATCCTATCAATTTGTTGCTTGAGTAAGCTCTCACGCGACAGAGGGACGAAATGATGGATAATTTTACCCACATCCTTCAACGTCTGCCAATAAAAGAAGGTGCATATTCATCAAGCGGCCACTTTGGAGGCACCTCGCCTTTCAAGGTACAAGTTAATTTTGATATTCTTGTATTTGAAGGATAGATAGATGCAGAAGCCCTAGAAAAATGGTTAACTCTGCTAGAAGGTTATTTGTCTGTTCACAATTTTTTTGACAAAGAAAAGATCATATTCACACTCCTTAAAGCTCTCCCTCATGTCAAACATTGGTGGGAAACTTACTGGGAGCAAAGTTCCACACAAGAGTCTAGAATATATGGGGNACGCTTAAGATCGGAGCAAGAGAGGGGCCAAGAAGTTCTGGAGTTCACCAATACCCTCCATACCTTGTGCACCAAGCTGGGTATCAAAGACTCCAAGTGACATATGGTTCTGAAATACCGTGGGGCTCTACACAAATACATTCAGACTGAAATGGATTTTCTGGACATCTCATCACTCGGTGTTCCCTATTGATATGTTGTTAAAATCAAGCAGAAATTTAAGCACCAGAACAAACGGGAGTTTGGTTCTGCAAATCTGCAACAACCAAAGTATGACAAAGATGTCCCTAACAAACAGTCTCCAGAAAACTAGTCCAAGCCACATGAAAAGAAGGGTCATGGGAAGACAAAGAAGGACACCGGAAAATGGTGCGATTTCCACAAAATCCCCTGGTACAACACCGATGAATGTCGCTCAAAACAATCATTGGTGGCCAATATCAAAGACAAGGAGCCGAACCCTGATTCAAAATTTGATTATGAAAATACTGGTAAAGGACAGATCATTGACGCAGACCCCACTGCTATTGTCACAACCACAACAATTCAACTATAAGAACCAACAGATCCTAAAGAGGGGGAGTGCCTTTTTCATTCACAGTTGTGGGTGAAGGGGACCCCGCTGCATTTTATTGTTGATAGCGGAAGCCAGAAGAACCTCATCTCAGTAGAGTTTGTCAAACAGTTGGGATTGTCGACAAAACCACACCTTCAACCATACAACATCGGGTGGCTTCGCCAAGGACAAGATCTTCGTGTCATCCAACAATGTCGATTGTCATATGGCATCCAACCCTTCAAGGATGAGGTATTATGTATTGTTTCCCCACTAGATTTTTGTGATGTTCTCTTGGGCCAACCATATATGTGGAAGTTCGACGATGTTTATGAGTCTCGACCCCGCAGTGTCATTGTTTCTCTAGGGGGTCATCTCTATAGAATACCATAGGTAGTTCCGACTACTGTTCCACCTAAAAAGTATCACAAGGTAGTATCTCATACTGCAAAATTCAGCTTCTTCACAATCTATTCAAAATGGGAACAAAAGGACACTGCAACCACTACGGCTTCGCCCAAAGCCCTTCTATCCAACAGAAGCAAGTCGACAAGGTTGCAACAAAGTGAAAAGATTTATTCTGCATACCATCCTATCATGTAGCCCGACTTGTTGAATAGCCTCAGCCTCAACAGGTTCGTGACAGACTTCCACAAACTGAGCAGCGCGACGTCTCCAGAAAGGCAAGCAACTCACCAAGATGCAGATTCAGCAAATGCTTTTTCCTCTCCCTGGGGAACTCAATGCAATGGATACCATTGCTTCCTAAGGAGGGAGGATTGATCCAGGTGGATATTGGTGGCCACCCACCTTTTCTGACTGGCTCAAAACAATTTTCTATCAAATTTGGCAATTTACTATTTTTAGTAGTTTTTAACTTCCGGGGCCATTTTGAGGACCCAAATGAAGGTTTTTCAATATCAAGGTTCTCAATGATAGATAAAGGAATCCCCCAAAATGAATCTCCTCGACGATACCTTTCCAATGAGCTATCATACGCCTAAAATAGAGATCGTATGCAAAAGTTACGACCCCGGGAAGTTGATGTACTAACTTACCCAAACGGGGCCCACATGACGTTTGGCGCTTCATCTCCTAGGGTTAGGTTTTTGGATATATAGGAATATTGGCATTCCTGTTTATTGTAAAAATGCCTTCAAAGCCTCATTTTAATCATCTTCTTGTGAATGCAAGTAGCCATCACATCTCTTCTCAGAGATAAGCTGCCACCATTCTAGCATGTCTTTCACTCTGTATTTTTATAGTCTCTGTACATTTCTTTCATTAATAGAAATCGTGTATTACTATATATCTGTGTTTATGGTTGCATATCTGATACATTTATGTTATATTATTGAATATCTGCGATATCTCTATGCATTTCTTTATTATATCTCCGCTCGCATTTCGTGCCGAAAATAATCCAGATCACCTCAAGGGTCTTTTCTGCCAATTGTCATCTTAATTCTCTATTTTACTGGTAGAGTTCAACAATAGCGATTTGTGCCTTCTCCAGCTACTAATTTGGATCTAGAATGTTATAACCCATGGTATTTTTCCTCCTCATTCTGCTCCCTCTCCCCCGACTTGTGGCTTGGACAGGATCTAGCTGGATAGTGCGCATCAGTATTCCCTCAACGATCAATATTGTGCACGAATCGCTCGGGATTTGGTTTTCCCCAGCTTCCTTATTCTTCCTTGGCCTTCCCCTTTTTAGGGTTGTCTATTGTTGGGGAGGCAGGGCTTCCGACGTCCTTCCTTCTGGCACAATGTCTTCCACTTCAGCCTCTGCATGGTGCGATCCCATCGTTTGCACTTAGGTAAGAACCTCCCTTTGAAGCCTCGAGAATGCCCGCTATGAGTAAGAATGAATCCCAGGCATTTTGGGCATTAAGCATGGTGTTTTGGCTTCTTCATGTGACCCATATTATGTTTTGAGGGGTTCCCATGGTGCAACAACGTATCTTTCTTATGCATGGGGAACTTGATGAGGGCCCAAAGATAAAAAATCCTATCAGACTGGGCTCGTGAGACAAATTACCAGCAATGCATAAGCTTGGCTGGTGAGTAGAATACATGAAAAGCATCCAGAATTTATGAGCAGTGCATGGAAACGTTCCAAGGAGCATTGGATTCATGGCGACTAGATGTTTTGAAGCAAACCGAAGATTTTTTGTGGCACATTCGTGCGACGAGTATGTTCTGAGGCGTGTGAGATACAACCAATATGAGTTGCAAAGGGTGTGTGGTACGATCACCTTGAATTTTCAATCCCCCATCCTTCATGATGAGTTGATGATGGCCGATGCACTTGCGGATGCGACCTCTATTTAAACAACTTGCATCGACCTGGGGTGCCTAATGACTTCCCTTATGACAGGATCTGACTCTTTTGGAACATACTCGTACTTTCCGCACATGTTTGGCTTTGACACCGTTTCCCGACTCCAAGGGCCAACTAGCCACTGGCATGACTTCAACTCTCATATTTTTTCCGTACCTAATCTTTCATGTTGTGGCATGCAGATGTAACCCACCCTAACTAGAGAAAAATGACGGTGCTAATAGAAGCGGTGCAAGCAATTCGAAATATCGCAGAGATCCTGTAAGTATCAAAAAAACAAGTTTAGCAAGCTTCACAAGAAACATGCCTCTGAGTATTGAGAAAGAATGGCTTGGGAGCCTCATCAGGAGATTCAAGAAAATGGGTCAAGTACGAGAGAATTTGAGTCAAAATCAACAAGGAAGTGGAGGATATCAGGCTCCCCCAGTTCGTCATAGCCGATGACTTCGGCAACTTGCGTGACATAGTCAAATCACACATTGAACAAGATTCAACGTGGTCTGAAGAACTAGCAAACGTGACAGACAACGCGTCAGGACATGTGCGACAGTTTATAGAACACCCGATAAAAGCTCAGGCTATGTTGCAACAATTAAGTGCCAGTTTGGTCAAGTATCGGGCACATGCAGTCGATATCAAAGAGATTTACGCGACCCCAATGAAACAACATAGATTCCCATACACCAATACATGTGAGGAGTTGTTCATCCAGTGGTCGAAGTACGAGAAGAGTCACCCTTTTAAAATGATATCTTGAGATGACTCTTAGGAAAATTGATAGGAGAGAATGCCACGTGGTGAATTTTTTTTTACTTATCTACACTTTAGCCGTTATTTTAAGTTAATTTTATGTTATAAATAAGAGAATCGAATGATTAGTTAAAGGTCGATGGTTGTTACAAGAAACTCTCATTTCTGGTTTTGTTAAGAATTATTTTGGAGTTGCCTTTAATTGAGAAGTCCTTCTGGACCAGAGACAAGTTTATGTTTTGATCAAATGCGCATATGATTGGATGTGGAGAAGAACTATTTCCTATTTCGTCTCATGAATGGATGCAGTAACGAGTAAGAGCTATTAAATCTGTTGATAAGTTATCTGATGCAATGTTTTACAGTTCTTTCTTTAATGATGAAAAATGAATCTTTGTGTTATTATCTGATTGATGATTATAGTTGAGAAAATTATTTTTCTTACCATTGTTTATCACATGCATGTTTTCTTCTTATAACTCGTATCTCAGTCAGTAATTGGAATATTCACATGATTAATGTATTAGTACTAGGCCCGTGGTATATTATCATTGTCTGCATGCTAGGGTGTAAGGGTTATCCCAAACCCAACCTCTTCTCCAGTAGTTTAAATTTGTTCCCATTTGTTGCCTAGTTGGTTTATACTATCTTTCCATCTTATACCAGTCACACCAAAAAGAAAATACTAAAAAGAGAATGTTCAAACCGAAGGAGAGGCCTTCACAATAAAATGTAAAGCCCATCGATTAATTAGGCCTATTGCAAGATCTAGAGAACCATTCCACTATTAAACGTTGTAGAGTCTAATTGGGCCTCGGTGGCGAGTTTGGTTCCTGCTGTTGAACTAAAGGGATTTAGGACCCATCAACAGAATTGGTGCTAGAAGGAGGGCATGAAGAATGAATGGCTGAATACATATTTCACATAATATTTCAGACTGCCTGTAAGATTCAAAACATACCACATGCATGGCTAGTCATTCCCAAGACAACCCACACACACTGAGTACTCCTGAAATGAGTAACTCATCCCATGTAATATTCCTGATATAAAAAGTATGCAGAAAATAAATAAAATGCTAGAAATGGAAGATAAATAACAATATAACCAGAACAACACCACAATAACACTGAAATGATATCGAAATAACACAAGAAAGAGCACTTTGATTCTGAGAGAAATGTTCACAGGCCTCTTTGAGGGGGCAACCTCCAGTCGAGTAGATCTCTATTACAATAATATCCAAGCTAGGGTTCTCATACTCTCGACTCCTATTTATACTAAATATGTCTATCAAAAGAACCATCTAGAGGAAGATCCTTCTAGAAGCGGAAGCTTCTATTAGGTTTTCTTACATTCGACTTATTCTAATTTATTGCAAGGCCTTATTAATATTGACCAAGGATATATAAGCCAAAATTCTGAGGAAAGGTGAAGAAAAGAAGGCCGAAATGCAATGAAGGATAAATTATTTTGATGGTGCTTTCTAAGGTATGTTATTTACAGGTCATCTCATCATTTTCGCTATAACGTTTTTTCTATAATTAATCAAACCATGAAATTTCTATGCCATTGATAAAACATACCCAAGTATCTATGGTAAAAACATCATCTTGTGGGTCATTGTATTTTGGGATTTACACTTCATGGAAAATAGGGTTTGTGGCTAGTCCTGAAACTAGTCAAAAACAGGTGTTTTGGGTAAAAACGTCATAACTTCTTCATAATAGATCACAATTCAGTGAGGCCAAATTTTTTGGTTAGGGTACAGGTTTTAGTATGTTTTGTAATAGTTTTAGATCAATTCAATGAACATTTTGTGTGGGCCACGCTCTACAAGGTCGCTCTCTAGAATAAGCCAGAATTCAACAAGGTATGCCATTTTTGCTATAACGCCTTTTATGAGAGGTTCCAAGTAGTTACACTTGGAAGAATTGCATAAAACACACTGAATAACATTGTGTATCAGTTTCACATCTTTATTAATTACAAGTACAAAGTTATGATTATTTCAAGTTGGGGTTCTTGACTAATCCAAAACTAGTCATGGTTGAGACAAGCAGTTGATGAGTTGGCACATACATGAAGTGTCTAGTTGATGATCTTGGTACATATTGATGAGTCATTTTCGATGATTATTTGACACATGATTGATATATACTTGGTACATGGTTGGATGCACTTGTTTATGGTACAGGTTGATTACAGGTTGTTTGGCACAGGTTGGTGCATGGTTGATGCACTTGTTTATGTTGACAGATTGATATCTGTTGAGGATTGTTGCCTCGTCTCAGTTGGTGTTGAGAATGTAAGATGATTCTTGCATATAGAGCTGGTTCTCTTTGAGAGTTTTACTCTATTCAGTTGTTGCTTAAAAACCCCCGAATTGAATTCCATAATAAAAAGAAAAATTGTACATACATCTTGTGTTCTTTGTGTTCCTTGTGGAGATGATTTGTTGATGATATGTTGTTGATATGTATTCACATCTAACTGATTATAAATGAAAGCAATGAGTAATGAGAAAATGTTGAATGTTAACTAAGGATTGTTTGTGTAAGAGAGAAGTTTTGGGAAAAAGATCCCCACACTCATTCACCCCCCCCCTCCTCTAAGTGTGGTAGGTGTGTCCAACAATTGGTATCAGAGTGGGCCTTCACTACAAGCCTTAACAAGCTTGAAAGAGATCTATAGACACACAAATGGATGATAAAATACCAAACCTCGATGAGGAAAACTATTCTACTTGGAGAATAGAGATGAGAGTGTATTTCAAGACAATGGGAGCAACTATTTGGAAGGTAGCCATTGGTGGATCAGTTCCGAGGAAGAAAAAGTCAAAGTTTGCATCTCAAAGGGAAGGAAAGAAGAATGATGCATTGGCTCTCAAGACCATTCTTAGTGTTCTTTCAAGCCCTATCAAGGAGAGCATGGGACAATGCACTTCCACCAAGGATATATGGCTAAAGCTAGAGGAGACATATTAAAAAAGGAAAGAATATGTTGAAGACCACTCCGTCAAGATTATCAAAGGTAAAGAATATCTAACTCTTGATTGCATATGTGATGATTTAAAAGGAAAAGAATCATGTGATGATGTTGGAAAGAAGGAAGATATTGAATATACTTCAAATGATGGTAAAGAATCTCCAAAGACTCTTGATTGCATTGATTCAAAATGTGATGATGTTGAATTTTTATTAAGTGAAGAAGATGATCTAGAAATAGTTTGTGTAAAGTTTGATGATAGTTATCCCATGGAAAGAATATAAGAAAATCTAATAGAACTTCAAAAGGAAATTGAAGAGGGTTTATACATATATATATAAGTGATCATTTTTATACACATTATAACTATCTTTCAGATAACACTAAAAAGTTTCTTAGGAGGAGTCAAAGGTATATCTTGATGTTAAAGGAAATGCTCAAAGAGAGCAATAAGACTCAACTAGAAGAAAATGAAGAAGAAATCACAAGACTAAAGAATGAAAAAGAAAATGTGAAGGTAGATGATGAGATTAGAAAAATTTTTGAAACTATTATCCATCTCAAGACCCAAATTGAAGAAACCAAAAGAATAGAGGAACTATTGAAGAATCAAATAAATGAAAAGGAAGAGGCATATTGTAAGCTAGAAGCTGAAATTGTTGACCTTAGAAAGAAGGTAGAAAATTCAAACAAATTCTTGAATTTCTCACTAATATTGGATGAGATCTTAGAAAGTCAAAGATTGCCATATGATAAATCAGGTCTTGGACACAAAGGAGAAGATACACATGCTGAAGCAAGCACCTCAAAGAAACATGAGGTAAATCCATCAAAGAAGGAAGAAAATGTTGCAAAGCAACCATCTACACAAGGCAAAGAAAATTTCAAAAGAACAAAGCAAGGAAGACATCAAGAAGCTATTCTTGGGACACCAAAG
>JASDQU010337838.1:0-12553 GCA_032191745.1 Picea mariana | reverse complement strand
TCATTCTTCATTGATTCCGCAGTGCTCCCATATTTCGGGTATTATCTTTTAGTTGCTTATTTATATTCCGGCTAAGATCCTTTTTGTCTTTTGATCTAGCCGAGTGTTGTTATTTTGTTCAGTCGCAGTTGCTTATTTGTAGTTCGGCTAAGATCCTTTGTTTGTTGATCTAGTCGAGTATTGTCAATTTATTCAGCCGCATTCGACCATTTTGTAATCCACAGAGATATCATAATACAAACTTTGCAGTCCTTTGTCGCGTTTATTATTTGTATGATCATTTATATGTTGTAAATCTTTGATCCTACACACACATTAGTAGCGTTTCCTAGACTAGCCAAGTCAGGAACATTACAAGTACAGCACAAAGCCTTCCATAGTCTCTTACAATCACTTGCACTTAGCTCTGCAAGTCTCTCCCAATACGCACAAAGCAATGACAATTACCACTTGCACTTAACATCACATACTTGTCCCTCCTTCGATCACATAGATCGAACTCTAGCACTTAGCACACTCTATGGCCTCTTCTTACATCACCTAGCTATCTATTTATACATTACAAAATGGGCCTAAACATGGGTAAACCCATGGGTTGACATCCATATTTCCATTACATAAGCCCAAAACCCAAAAATCCCTGAAAAGAGGCCGAGATCTCGCGATCTCTGCTTCGACTTGTGCTCCGTCTTCGACAACCTATCGAAGTCCCAAAGTAGGTCAGACATGACCAAGGATCCACAAAACTTGGTCAAGGGCCAACACTCTTCTTAATATTTGTTTTCTTTTATAATGGTAACTAGTACATTAGGAAATAGTTATAAGGATTTTATTGATGATACAATTAGAGAAAGACAATTTTTGTAATCTTTCATTTAATGGATTTATTGTAGCAAGAAATATAGATACAATAGATAATGAATACAAAGGTTGCAATATTGATTATAACTAGATAAAGGTAATTTATGTGTATCATTTCATTACTAGCCTTGTTGCAATAAAGAAATAGTTCCTATATCTGTAGCATATTATCTTTTGAGGAAATCTATTTTCTTTGTATGAGTAATGAAAGAAGGAAAGAAAGTCATTATAGAATAACTGGTGGATTAATATGCATGTCAAAGAGTTTCTTTTATAGACCGATAATGAGAAATACATGGAAATGTACAATAAAAGTATAGTAGATCAACAAGTATTGATATATCATACATTCTAGACAATGATTGTGCTACAGAAATTTGATGTACAAAAGATTAAATAGATCTTAAGAATAAAACTACTTTAATGATGTATTTACCTACAAACTCGAAGTGCAGACTATTATATATAAATGTTCCAAGTACAATACCTCTACCTAGTAGTCTAGTTTAATATCTTCCATGAGAAATGCAAAAAGAGATCTCACAAATATAATGGACATTAATTTTATTTCTTTTATAAATGTCTAGAGTAACAAGAAGTCAAGAATATTAATTCTATAAAAAAAAATCTCTCAGAGTTCATTTTTCAAAGAATAGGTTAGGGTTTTCATTTTCAAAGAAAAACCTGGATTTAGTAAACTAATAATATGCCTGAGAGAAACAAACTAGAGAGGCAGAGAGATTCACAAACCATCCCTAGGTTTGGAATATTAAACAACAAAATTAATATAAATAGTTTTTATTACAACTAGGGCGTGACCTYCCGTATGTGGTAAACGCCAAACAAGCAAGAATARACTAGAAACCTAGGAACCCATACATTGGCCATTGATATTCGGCCCYGAGGGTTTCCATAACCCTACACCAATCGTACGCAAAGATTTAATACTCAAAGTGTTAAAACGAGAGATGCATATTGTAGACAAATTAAATCTTTAAAACTACAACGCCATATCTAACCTGAAACTATATGCAAGTTATGCATTTGATTTGTGAAGAAAATATTCAGGAGACATTCTTGTCCATACGCCATGATTACCTATGGAAGAATACCATTAAATAAATTAAATAACGTGCCAGGTAAAAAATGGGTAATGATTTATTTAATCATTGTGTAACTTGGAATAATAACGATGAGATTGTTATCTAAGAATAACATCCAAAAATGTGAAACTTATCAGACCAAAGGTTCTTACCTTAGCCCGACTACTCAGGGGAGACGTTGGAAGCGGACCCTTTGTATCCTTTGAGAATTATGTGCTGAGAATGACCCATAAATACACGGTTAACTAGATAGACAAGGTATGCGTATGGGTTTCTATACGAACTAAACCAAATATACAGTTATGGAAGCCAAACAGATTTTAGTTACAAGACTAAAACCATGTATGATAAGCATATGCACAATACAATAAATTGCTTACCTGGAGTGAATGAAGTAGACAAGCCCAACACGAATTTGATGGGAATGATAATCTAGATTGGGGATGACCTGCAATAGAATAACTCATGAATGTATTATTTTATTTTATTTATAAGTAAGATTGTATAAAAAAAACCTGCCAAAATCAAAGATTACAAAATCATCCCTTTGTTCCAGGTTGTAAACACTGCGCTGCCCTAAGGGGAAACCAGCTCAGCCAACCAAACAGTTTCAAAGTTTAAGTCTTAAACTGCTAGTCATAGCAAAATTTCTGCAAGTCTTGACAACAAAATATTACACCTTGACCGTTCTATTGACATATAACAAAAGCAAAATTCAAGCCCTTAAGGATGACCAGGTTAATAGTAATTGACACAGACAGTAGCTGATACAGATGGCGTCCATGAGGCAAAACCACAGTTAAACACTTAGCATAATAAAGTAGACACGTGTACATATCATGTGGTGGGGTTGTGGTGCGACCACTCGTCCATGAAGGAGGCACCGAGTGTCAAGTCCCCGAGAGGAGTTGGCTCCTCCTCAACTGGTGTCCCGTCCATTTGCATTGCATCCTCTGGCTGGACTGGTGGCGCGTTCTCCTCCTGGACTAGTGCAACGTTCTCTGAAGTCCCCAGTGGGCACCCTGGTGTCTCAACCCCTGCTGTGTGAGCTTCTCCCGCTGGGGGGTGGTGGGCACCCTGCAATGCTGATAGCAATTGCAGGAATTGTGATGGTTTTCCATCCAGAATCTCCAGGTGAAATCGAAGATCATCCAAGTCTCGACGTAGGTCAAAGACTAAGACTTGCAGCAGTGCGAAGCCTGTTTGCAATTAAAATTCTGGGTCGACGCAGGAGTGAGGCCGCTGAAGTGAACCTTGGCTTGCTTCAAGGCCATCATCCTGAGAATGAGCACCGAGTAGCAAGGCCTAAGGTGACTGGGAGGGCGAGTGGGCCGACGAGTTGGGAGGAGCCAATGGTACTAATTGCGAAGCGGAGGCCGAATTTCCCAGGGGGCCTGGGTTGAATCTTAGAGAGGTCCCCGAGAAATCAAGCCACTCCAACCTGTAAGCAAATGACGACGAAAGGGGCAGGAGGACGAGGTAGGTGACGAGGAGGAGGAACTGTGGGAGGGTGCAGGCGGGGGGCGGAGGGCCAAACGTGGTCGGTTGGGCTGCCATGTCAAGCCTCATTTGGACTTCCCTCTTTGCCTTGGCATCTCTGAGACATGATGAGGGCAGAAACAACCAGGAGAGAACAATAGCAGACAAAGGAGTTGTTGGGCGGGAGGCCGAGCTCTGGAGAAATCAACCATAAGAGAATGAGGCATCTAGAACAACTAGTGTAATTCATAATAACCGAGGAGTTGGTTCCTTCCATGAAACCAACACACATGCAGAGTAAAAGCATAACAATGGTGTTGGTCCATCAAGGGGACGACAAGGCAGAGCAGGGCACACTTACATTAATGGCGCCCTGTCTCATGCAAGGTCAAGTTAATAACATTAAGGTCGTCGGAGGGGGAGGCACGCATCTATCACACGGTTGACGCCATTGTGGCTCTCTCCTGGCTGCTCCTCTGAACACATGGTTCCCACTATCACCCCATCTGGGGAGTTTTCGATGGCTAGAGATTTTGTCTGGCATCTCTGAAAGATAGGGTGCATCTAGTGGGTAGGGGCCTGGCACAGAAGATCCAGTCCCTCCCTATCTACTCCAATGTTGGCCAGATCGTCTGCAATCTGATTCGCTTTTCTCCTCACATGGGAGGGGATGAAAGCCTAACTGGAACGAAGAAGAGTTGCAATTGTCCTTAGACCGTGAGAAAGTCTCCAGCAGGGCGAAATTTGCTTTGGATCCGCACCGTTCAGGACTTTCTGAAAGAGGTTGAGAATGACTTGAGAATCTCCTTCCACTATGAGTTTGTTGTAGTTGTGTTTTGTGGCTAGTTGTAACCCTCTAGTTAGCCCCCATAGTTATGTTGCATTGTTTGTGGTGTGGCCTAAATTGTTTGTGGTGATGAGAAGGATGTTCCCCTAATGGTTTCGAAAAACCACACCAAATCCTGCCGCTCCCGGGTTCCCTTTGGATGCTCCATCAAAGTTTACCTTGATAAAGTCCACTAGAAGGGGGGAACATTGAGAGGGACTGTCCCCTCGAGGAGGATTACGAGGAGGAGGGAGAATACTTTGATTTTTGATGAGTTTCCAGTTATTCATGATGCTTTGTTCTTGGGTGGGGCAAGTTAAGTCCGCCTTAGACCACTGCTGCAAGCTGATTGTTTTAGTTATGTTGTGACAGATCTGGGTCCATCTATGATGCCAATTGCTCTGGGTATTCCTGAAGATCTGTCGATTTCTTTCCTTCCAGAGTTGCCAAAGGATAAAACTAGGGAGCAACTACCATATGCGATTCAGGACCGGTGACTGAAAAGCCACATCTCTCCATTCTTCGATAGTGTTGCTTATGTTGTCCCTCTTACGATCTGAAGTGTGCATGATGGTCACGCAATGATCCCAAACTTTGGTGCTGAAGGGGCAGGTGTTAAGAAGGTGATTCATGGTTTCTGCCTCTGCCAAGCATAGAGGGCAAATGGACGGTCCTGTAAATCCCCTTTTAGTTAGATTATCCCAGGTGAGAATGCTTCTAGGTGCCACCAACCAAAGGAAGATGTTGATTTTTGGCCAGTGTTTCAGAGACCAGATTTTGCACTAGACTTTCCTTGGGGGAGGGGGATTGAGATTGGCCTTTATGGCGTAGGCCTCTTGGATGTTAAAAGTGCCCCTTGGTGAGCGTCCCACGCGCAGGATGTCCTCACCTTGCATGATGGGAATTTTCCGTGCATTGATCATGTTGTGCTAGGGATGAAGGTCCATCTGTGCTTCGACGTGTAGGTCTTCTTTATTGGACTTCCAGCATCTCCAGGTGGCATTTTGTGGGGTTGTCCCTCTAGTAATCTTCCACTTTTGTTAGTCCTGCTTGAGTAGCTGAGGTGCAGAAGGTAACGACCCATTCTTCTTGCGTTAAAACAGGTAAATGTTGCCATGAATCGTTCCAGAAGAGGGCAGTCTGACCATTCCAGATTTCCCAGAAAGCGTGATTGACTACAAGGTGTTGATTTTTCCTAGAAGTTGTCCATATCAGGGAGCCCGGGGTATCTTCGTTCTGGCGAATGAGGCTTCTTTCTGTTGCATTGGGAGTATACTTTCTTCGCCAAAGCCTGGCCCAGAGGTCCTAAGGTCTCTTCAACCATCTCCACCAGATCTTGGCGCTGAGTACTTTATTCAAAATCGAGGGGTCTCTGATTTCCAAACCCCCTTGTATCTTAGGTCTGCAAATCTTTTCCCAGCTTATCAAAGCAAATTTCTTCCCCGCTTTGAGCCCCTGCCAGAGAAAGTTTCTTTCCAAGTCTTTGATAGCGTTGAGGATGAAGTTAGGGGCCGTAAGGGCTGAGAAGGTATAGACAGGCAGAGCTTGTAGAACTGATTTGAGAAGGATGAGGCGACTGGGGAGGTTGAGAGCTCGATAGGTCCACAATGAAAGTCTTTTCAAAAAGGAAGAGAGGAGGCTCTCCCACGAGCTGTTTCTTAGGGCTCTATCCAGGAGGGGGATGCCGAGATACTTGGACGGAAGGAAGCTTCAAGTGAAACCCAGGATTTCTGAGATGTGGAGTTGAATCAGAA
Organism: Picea mariana; assembly: GCA_032191745.1. NCBI lineage: Eukaryota > Viridiplantae > Streptophyta > Pinopsida > Pinales > Pinaceae > Picea > Picea mariana. The sequence goes on along the minus strand of JASDQU010337838.1, from coordinate 6,530 downwards.
AGGGGGTGCTGAAGAAGAAGATCTGGGATTTGTCCTTTTTGATGTCCATCCCGGAAGCCTCACAGAAGGTTTGGATGATGGATAGGAAAGTATGGGCCTCGTGGACTATGGGGGAGCCCATCATCAGAGTGTCATCCACAAATTGACTATGAGAGATCGGAGGGTTGATGTCATGCAGGGGCAACACTTTTATCACCTTGTTTTCTACCACAGCCTGAATGGAGCGACTGAGAGCCAAGATAATGAAGAGGAATGAGGAAAGAGGATCCCCCTGCCCGATTCCTCTGGTGGGGGAGAAAGGGCGAGAAGGAACTCCATTGACAAGGATTGAGAAGAAAGCCGAGGAGGTGAGGTTCAGGATCCAACCTACCTAGGAGGGGTCGAAACCAAAGGCGAGAAGCATCGCACGCATATAGTCCCAACTTAACTTATCAAAAGCTTTGGAGAGGTCCAGTTTTAAGAGCATACCTGGAGTACGGGTCTTTTGTAGAGAGTGGATAGCTTCATGAGCGAGAATGACGCTGTCCAAGATCTGTCTTCCCTCCACATACCCTGATTGCTCTGGCAAGATGATGAAGGGGAGGATAGGATTGAGTCACCTTGCTATCACCTTGGTTAGGAGCTTGTAGATGACGTTGCAGAGGGTGATCGGTCGGAACTGCTTGGGGTGGCTCACATGCTCTTCTTTGGGAATGAGGGTAAGGAAAGTGGCGTTGAGGGCAACAATGATGGAAGAAACTTGAAGTGAAGCCATCTGGCCCCAGGGATTTTCCCTTGGGGGTGTCCTGGAGTGCCTGATCAACTTCTTCTAGCGTAATGGGTCATGTCAGGGCCGCGTTCTGTTCCTCTGAGATTAGGGAGGGTATGTGCTACGTGATATGGGCGATTGCTTGATTTTTTTCCTTCTAAGGCTCCATCAAGAGATTTTGATAATAGGTGACCAGCTCTTCTTCCAGCTCCTCATGGGTGTGCAGGGTTTGCCCATTTTCTGAGATAAGCTGAGTGATACAATTGGCATGTCTTCTTTGGATGGTAGATCTATGAAAAAACTTGGTGTTTCTATCACCCTCTTTGAACCATTGGATGCGAGACTTTTGTCTCCATAAGATCTCTTCTTGGGCCTTTCTTTCCTCTAGCTTTTGACTTATTGCCTCTTCCTGTGACTTGAGGTCCTCAGATAAGCCCTTATCTCGGATTTGGCTTTGAACGATACTCATTTGTTCAGTTAGATGTCTTTGGGCCTCAAAGATGTTGCCAAAAGTTGGTGCGTTCCAGGTTTTGAGTTTATGTTTGAAGTTCTTGAGTTTATGTTGAAACTTGTACATCTTGGAGCCATTTGACACAACCGCCTCCCTCCACCAGGCGTGAGCGTTCTGCTGGAAGTTCGGGTGATTGAGCCAGAACTTATCCAGTCTGAAGGGTTTTTGCCATGGAGTTGTCGGGATGTCCAGCCAAAGTTGGATAGGCCAATGATCTGACCCATGGAAGTCGAGGATGCTAGCTTCCAAAACTGTACCCTCTAGCATGAGCGAATCTGAGAGAAGGAAATGATCCAGTCGACAGGCTATCTAGTGAGAGCTAGTTCTGCGATTTGTCCAGGTCAAGGTGCCATTGGAGGTGGCTGTGTCAATAAGGCCTAAGTTGTCGATTAGGCGATGAAATTCCCTTGACTCTGCTTCAAGACGACGTGTTCCTCCTCTCTTTTCATCCAGGTTACAAATCATGTTAAAATCCCCTCCTAGGATCCATCTGTTCCCCTCGGTTAAAGTGGCATGATGCTCCAGGCTTCGTAGAAAGGCTTGTTTGTCCCTTGAGTTGGCTGGTCCATAGACATTGGTTAGATAGCCTGGCTTATTGGAGCCTATGAGTTGGTAGGCTACTGAGATGGACCATTTGGTTATGAAGAAGTTATCCAAAGTGACTGAGCTTGGATTCCAAAGGAGAGCCAGCCCACCTGCTGCACCCATGGCCACCATATAGATACCTTGCCCTTGCTTCCAACAACTAAGGAGGATCTTGTCCATCTCTTCCATGGCACATTTTGTTTCTTGGAGCATCATTATGTCTGGTTTTTCTGCAATGATTAGGTCCCGTAGTAACCTCTGTTTACTACGACCATTGAGTCCCCTTATATTCCAAGAGATGATATTCATGATGAGGAAGGGGGGGGGAGGGGTGGAAAACTGTCAGATATGAGGTGTATCTGACCTGAGTTGACCATGAAGTGTCTTATCTCCTGGATGAGCTTGCTGGTAGATTTTCTCCCTCTTATCTTTTCATCTTTTTGAGATTTGCGTTGTTATTTCTGTGTGTTTCCTTGGATTCCTAAGCCTGCACTAGATCTGGCGGTGGAGCTGGCTGAGGAGTTGATGAAGATCTTGTGCACTTTTCTCAGTTGATTTGGGGGATGGTATAAAGTTTGTGGTGTCTGTAGGCATGTTCTAGATGCTCTAGGTCTACGCCTGCTAGGTCTTGCTCATCGAGTTCCATTTCCGCGCCCCCATCTTCTGTCTATGAGGGGTCTAGGGTTGCAGCAGTGGAGATGGTTGGAGGAATTATTTTGGTTTTACCTAAGGCTTCCTGTGCTTTCCCTTTCGCTGGATTTTAAGGTATTTTCTCTGTGGATGGGGCTTGTGAGGCGTCCATGCCCTCTGGTTGTTGCTGCAAAATCTCAAATTGGTTGCTCATGGTCAGCTCCTTAATGGGTTGGACGGTTGGTTGCCTGCCTCCTTGTCTACACTTTCCTATCGTTGGGATGAAACCCTCTTTGTCTTTGTTTACTTCTGGGTTTCCCTCTTTGCTTGGAGTGTTGAGGGGACAGTCCCTGAAGAGTTTCCCATGCTCATGGAATTTATGGCATCTGAACGTAATGTGCTCATAGTCAATGGTTTGCATCCAGTCTTTATCCTGGTATTCCACAACAATGGATCCTGATAGCGACTTTTCGATGTTCAAATAGACACATATGCGCGCGTAGGAGGTGTATCTCCATTGCTTTGTGGCTTCCGAAGATTTGACATATACTCCGATGGTATTTCATATGCCCGCCAGGACCTCTTCCAACCATAACTCCTGCGTCAAGGAATAGAGCCTTAACCAGACTGGGGCGTGTGCGAAGTCCTCCGATTCAGGGCTAAATTTTTCTGTCCAAAATCTCAGGAAGAGACTCATCGAGTTAAAGAAATACGGACCGCAATCGAAGATGCGATTTTTGTCCTCTAGGTTGTGCATGATTATGGTGAAAAATCCCTTGGAACCCAGCTGCAAATCAAAGTGGCCTTTGGGCTTCCACCATTGATATATCCATTTTACTAGTTCCTTTTCCGAGGGCCAGAGCCCTAGAAATTTACTAACTAAAGCGTAGTCTCTCATGTATTGCTTTTGTTCCTCAATCTAGGGTGTGCTTACGATGTATTTTGGGGCTTGCGGTGCTTGGGGGATGCATTTCCCCGGTATCCATGGTCGAGTCATGCTTGTCGCAGCCGGTGCTTTCCTTGAGTCAATGTCCATCTCTCGGTCTTTGAATATGCCCTCGAAAATGAGCTGTGATCTAAGATTTGGGGGAGGCTTGAAGGTTGGGAGCCTGGAGCCTCCTCCGTTGTTTCCTTGTGTCGTTGCGTCACTATAGGAGGGGCCTCTTGGCCCTCACTCGCTCGGAATCATTGTGCCCCTGCGGGGGCGACGTGGTGCACCAAGGCAAAAGCAACCCTAACCCTAGCGCCTAGCTCATTTGATCTAGTATCCTTGACCACTGTACAACCTACTCATACATGTATTATTATTATTAAAAAGAAGTTTATAAAAAATCTTGTAATTCCTAATAGCAGGAAGATTAGCTTACATAACCGTGATAATGGCGAATGCAGAAGGAGTCTTTAGACAAATAAAACTCATGAGACTAAACCCTCTACGTCTCAAAACAAAAACATATGGTTCCTTCATCATGCAACGATAGCAATGAATTGAGTCTGAAATTGGTTAATGAGACATATTCAAGAGGGATAGTACTGGTTAGGTGGAAGGATTGTCTGTCCTCTTCAGAGGCACCAAGACGTGGCACATACCTAATCACTGCTTAGTGGAATACAAGTTTTCAACTATGAGTTTAACAATAGATAATTTCTAAGGAAGATTTCATAGTATCCCATTTCATAACTCATGACTTGACGTGAATCAAATCGATGATATAGTAGTGGATAAATTCTTTGCATATTAGAATGTAAAATCCATGTACGAGATTGGCATTGCGAATAAGGACGAGCTATGACCCATAGCTTTCATTATACACACCAAAGTGTATATAAAAATTAGTAATATGTTGTGGAAACAAAAATTCGATCAAGTCTTCTAAATGTTGATAACAAAAGAAAGAAATACAAAATTTAACCTTTGTGAGTATATAAGTCAATATACCATGAGTTCAAGAATCAACCATGGAATTGATAAACATAAGAAGCAAATAAGATAATGTATGGTAACCATGAAATTCTATGTTGTAAATAAATGGAGAGTGATAGCCTATTGTATATGTAACTTTTAACGATTAAATGCAAAATACTTATTTTTTATAGTTGGTTAAGAAAGATCATTAAGGTGTTGATGTGTTGAAGCTAAAAGAACATAAATTACAATACATGAATTGAGAGAAGCCTTGACAACATGTTGACATTAGAGTTGAGACTTGACATAAGGTATCAATAAGTCACTAACCTGTCACTAACTTGTTATGGTAGTACCATAACCATTAGAAGCAATAACAAATAAATGATTGCAAAAATGATTGAATAGGTTCTTAGAATAAACATTACCAGGAATAATTGAACACAACATGTTATTACGCTTGTATGTTTTATTTTTTTTTCTTTTATGGAAGAGGTGGTGTTACAACACACATGCATTCAACCATGAATACTTCATTTAAACATATAAAATATGTCTAAAGGAATCCTTACCCAATTCCTTCATATCACATGCTATTATTAGTTTTCATACCTACATAGTTGCCATCATCATCTCTTGATGTTACCTAATTAGTTGATGCCTTATGGATTCTCACATAATCCCTTCATCAACCATATCGACAAGCATCATCTTGTCTTTGTCCTTTACACGAGGTTGTCTACCATAGGCAATTGTATCATCAATATCTTCAACCCTCCCTCAACATGCAACTTCCCCATTGCAATATCCAACATTCTAGATAAGAGTTGACCTCATCTATATGTTTAACATCAAGCATCAACCTCCTTTTGCAAAAGCCATTCATTAGTGAGTAACACAATGGCATCATTTACCTTGTTTCCCCAATATCCTTCTCAGCTAGGTTAACAAACATTCCCAATATGACAACAAGCAAATCCAAATCTTGGTCACTCGATGGTTCATCCCTCTAACTAAAACTACAAGATCCATTCACTGATGATTCTGAGCTGGTGTCTTTTCCTGTGTACTTGCTTGAAGAAAAGAGATGACATTGAAAAAGAGGGTAGTGATCAACAATCAATGAAGCCATTTTATCGATCCCTCCACAATCTGCCACTTGGTGACAACCAATGGGATTGTATTCGTTAGATTCATAAGGACCTCGATAGCTGAAAGGAGGAAATCACAAAATAAAGTGTCAGCTTCAATCCATTTCCTATTGGTAAGTTCATTCTCATAATCATATTTCTCTTGTCCATTGATCAAGTCCACGATAGCATCAGAAAAATGAGGTACATCCTCTATATTGAACTTGACATTGGTATTGTTGGCTAAAACACTAAGAAAATTCTCAAAGAACCTAAGTACACAGGTTGTAGCTTTTACAATGTAATTGTATTCAACTTTAGATCCCCTTAAATATGATTGCACATTCTGCAACATTTTAAAATATCAGCTAAATCAAGAAACCAAACTCTCATAATAAGTTGTCCAAAGTTGACTACGACTTCTTCCAATACATGAGCTATGACAAAGATTGATATACATAAATCTCCCCTTCAATTCTTGATCAACATTTCTATAGTTTTGGTATAATTCCCATCAAACCTTAATAATAAAGCACCTCCTTTGTAGGTCCATTAGAGTGCCTGGGTGAGTTTGAAAGGGAAGAATAGCAATTGTTTACTTCATTACCATCAATGCTACTAGCATGGTTGGTGCTAGAAGTGTCATTATGCTAGGAATTAATACCAAAATTACCAAACATGAGGTTAACATGATCTTCCTTTCCAATCTGTAAAGGTTCATACATGAGACTCCCAACACAATTATCACTTCCACAATTAAAAATTGGTTTACCATTACTATCTATTATGTCAAATGGCCATGCCTCTGTAATAGATCCAACCATATTACCAAATTTCATGAGACCCTGAGAAGAGCCTTTTCTTTGAATAAGCTTAAACATACCCTTTGAGCTAAATGAATCTGCAACACAAACGTTATGATACTCTTCATCTACTACCTTGATTGTATTTGTTGCTTGATGATAGAGGCGTTCACTTGCCTCTCTTCTACGTAAACAACCAATATCGTAGCATGTATAG
>JASDQU010337835.1:12654-23906 GCA_032191745.1 Picea mariana | reverse complement strand
AGCTATGTTTGTTATATAGTGAGTGAGAGAGAAATGTCCAGAAGCAAAAGGAAAATTCTGGAACCAATCCATGGACCCACCTGGTACATACTAGTGCGTCAGCGATTACGTCAGTCCCCGCTAAACATATCCGACCTTCATCTTTTCTGTTTTGGAACCTTGAGATCATTCTAGATCTTTTCTGTTTTGGAACCTTGAGATCATTCTAGAGAGATGTGGCTATAAATATGCCCTCCCCATTTCATGACTCCTCATTGTTTTTGGTTCATGACAAAAGTGTGGCTACCATATCCTTAAAAGGCCCAAGGCCCAAAAACATCATGGCAGAGTATTTGTCTTCTTTCATAGTCTTTCCATTTATTTATCAATATATGTTGACTTATCATTATTTAAAGAAAATCGTCACCAGATGGTAGTGCATTAAAAACCATTTTGTAACCTCCCCGGCCACCAATGCCTGCCGGGTAACGTTACCTAAACCACTGTAAAGTTGTTCGGTGGCATGGCCTGGCTTGTTGTTTAAGGTTGGGAATGTCATAGAAGCGGTAAAGAAAAAATAAAGCTTGTTTCGAGAGACGAACAAAGAAATATTACAAATTGGTATCAGAGCAGTAAAAGAAATTGGTATCATTACAAATAGAGACGAACAAAGAAATATTACAAATTGGTATTAGAGCAGTGAAGGAAATTGGTATCATTACAAATTAGTGCATTAAAAAATAAAATTTTGCTTTTATAAAATTTATTATAATTTAGTAGTAATAATTATTATAGTTGGGAATATTTGTTAATTTATTATAATTAAAAGAAAATTATATATTTTTATGGCATTCTATAAAAGAAAATACTTTTGTTTTTAAAAAATTTATTATAATTTAGTGATCAAATTATTAAAAACTAACACATTTGTTTTTACAAAATTTATTATAATTTAGTGATCAAGTTGTTAAAAAATACAACTATGACTTGTTGGCAATATTTGTTGACTCATTATTATTAAAAGAAAATAGTCAAGAACGCTTTCTTGATTACCGTGTCTATAAAGGAAAAGACTTTTACTTTTACAAGATGTTTTTGGATCATTTTCCTCTTTTCTTACATTGTCGGTAATATTTGTTGACTCATCATTATTAAAAGAAAATAGTCACCTACAATACTTTATTGGTACTTTTACAATATGTTTTTGGACCATTTTCCTTTTTTCTTATATTGTTGGTAATATTTGTTAATTCATCATTATTAAAAGAAAATAGTCACCTACAATACTTTCTTGGTACTTTTACAAGATGTTTTTGGACCATTTTCCTTTTTCTTACATTATTGGTAATATTTGTTGACTCATCGTTATTGAAAGAAAATAGTTACCTACAATACTTTCTTGGTTGTGGTGTTTACAAAAGGAAAAGACTTTTACTTTTACAAGATGTTTTTGGACCATTTTCCTCTTTTCTTACATTGTTGGTAATATTTGTTGACTCATCATTATTAAAAGAAAAGTCACCTACAATACTTTCTTGGTTGTGGTGTCTACAAAGGAAAAGACTTTAGCAAATTATTAGTCATATAAATTGTTTGACTTCAATATTGTTTAATTTTTTCTATTTTCTTTATCTTTATTTACAAATTATTAATCTTGAAAATGATTTCATTAGTTCATTGTTAGTCATTTTCCCACGTCCATGATTATAGTGTAGAAATCCAAGTCTAATCTTAAATTAGCCTAGGTTCCATAGAACAAAATAACCATAGAAAAAATAGATCTTTATATGTATTATTTGTTATTTGTTATATTCAATATAAGAGGATGTTTGCTATATATAAATATAATAAGGGGTTGTCTAACGGTTCTACCTTTTTCCCTTTTGTTGGAATCCGACCACATAAATCTATATGAAATCACAAATTTCTATTGCTTAAATTGAATTTTTGAATCTAGAAATGGATTCATTGTGCTGAAAAACCCTTGGGCATTCTGCATTYTGATTATACAGAATCAACCACTCAAATMTGCAAATCCAACAAATTCTCGTAGGATTTTGGACAAAATTAAACTCAAAATATCACCGGAAAGGGGAGAAAATGTAGAATATTTAGACTACGCCTATATAATAATGGAAGAGGCCCAACATTACCAAAATATAGATGTCACAATTGTGTAGTTAGGGATGCCTATGTAATCTTACAACTAACAATAGTTGGCTATATTGGAAAATTGGAAAAAGAAACTAACATAACACTAACACCCCCCTTAAGTGAGATGTAGGGAGTAGACATAAAAAAAAAGTTTGGTCCCGACAATGAGGCCTTATTCTTAGGAAATAAATATCCACACTAAACCAACCAAGAAAAAGAAGACATATTTAAAGAAGAAAATGAATGACAAACAGAGTACGCAAAGATTTTACCCTAGAAATCCAATGAGAAAACCAAGAGTCCTTGAGTGTCTTTCTCTCTTGTTGTCTTATTCCTTCAAAATAAAGAGCTACACGACTAAACTTGGTCTACACCTAAGACACAATCACCATCATACTCTCTTGCTTTACACAAGAACAACCCTGCGGCCAATTCTGCTTACATCTACATGACCAACAACCCTAACATGAAGATTAGATTTTACAGTATTACAATGTGCCTTATTTATAGGCTTTACAATGTGAAAAACCCGAAATCATGGTGTCCAAAAAAGGTTACAGATTCACACAGACAATTGGTTGCAAATCCCATGAATCTTGGGATTCAGTTATAGTCGACTTTGATTAGTTTACTAGTTGAAATCCAATTAGTCTTCATTCAATTTCTACTCAAACTCTTGTCAGCTGACCTTTCAACTTTTTCGTTGATCACTTCGACTGAACTTGCCCAGTCTATTGCTTCAACCTTCAACTTAACCATTGAATCAACTTAACTCGTCAGTCAACTTACCTCCTTGTCAATCTAGCTCCACTAGATAGTCAGATGAGTGTTTTTTCACTACAAAGAATATAACAACCCAACATTCTCTCACTTGTTGTCTTCTTCATTGATACTAGAGAACATGAACATATGTTTAYAGACCCACGACAGAAATGTCCATTGCTTCTCTACACCAAGAGAACTTTACAACATTCTCAGATTTGGTAAAACAGTTTGTTATGTTTTCTAAAGTCTCTACCTTCTCTAGTAACACCTTCTTGTTTTCCACCTTGTCTCTCAAGAAATGGTATTTTACATCAATATGCTTCATCTTGGCATGGTATGTTGGGTTCTTTTCTAGGAATATTTCACTTTGATTGTCGCAATTTATCTTCATATCTCTTTACTCAAACCCGATCCCTGAACAAAGTCGATGTAGCCATACTGCTTTTTTGTTTCCATGAGAAATTGTCATGTATTCATCTTTTGTTTTCAACAAGGCTATGACCTCCCTCCTATTTCTTACTCATTCATCTAATTTCCCCACCGAACATCTTGAACACATATCCACTAGTTGACCTTCATCAATCCATATCTCTAGACCAGTCAGCGTCGACAAAGCCATGTATTTATACTTCACTGTCATTTTTAGGTTTCCCTTGGTAGCATATAGCATAGTATTTTGTGCCACACAAATACCTAAAAACTCTCTTGACAATCGTCCAATTCTCTTTCCCAGGTGTCAACATGTATCTTCTCAAAACTCCCACTGCATGAGAAAAATTTGGTCAAGTACAGACCATTTCATACATCAAACTATCAAAAACATTTTCATAGGAAACATGTGCCATGTCCTCTATTTATTCTTGTGTCTTTGGACACTGTTCAAAAATTATCTTTGCTCCCACATTAATTGGCACCTTGACTAATTTACAATCATGCATATTGAAACACTTCAAGACTGTTTCAATATATTTTCTCTTATTCAACCAAAGCTTTCTAACTGCTTGATCTCTCTTGATCTCCATTCCYAGAATGGAGTTTTCTACACTGATATCCTTCATGTCAAACTTGGAGGATAATTGCTTCTTCACCTCCTTTATTACGTCGATGATGTTTATGACCAACAATATGTCATCAATGTTGTTGGGTGAAGGCCTATTTTGAGGAAAGGCCTATTTTTGGAAGGTAAATCCTAATTTTGGAGAAGAACAGTTGGAAGGAAAAGCAGTTGTGCGAGGAAAAGTAGCATGCAAAGGAGAAAAGCATGCAAGGCGTGCAGGTAGGAAAACCTAACCATGCTAGGGTTAGGGTTTGGTAGAGATTGTGACGGCTAATAAGTTTGTAAATTAGTATAAATAAGAACCTAATAGGTCTATCTCAAGGTTTTTGAATAATGGTTCTAATTCTATGATTTAATGATTGTAGCTGAGCTACTATTGAAAAAGATGTTGAGTTGTAGAAGAGCCAAGTAGGCCAGATTTTGAGGGTTAGATCATAGGCTGAGGAGCCTAGTGTGATCTAGTCCACCTCATAGAGGTTGTTGAACCTTTTAATGATTATATGATCAGAGATGTAGTGCGTGCAACACCATATTTTGCAGCAAAACCTAATAAAAGAGTAGAGAAACCAAATCTTTGTGGAGGTAGCCCAAAAGGGGGTGAACCATGGTAAAACATATGTTATGGGTGTTGTTTATTGCATGTTTACTTATGTCAGTGATTAGTTTATAGATGAATAAATGAATGGCTAAGATAAATATGTTAGGATGCATGCATGGATTAAAAGATGAATGAATCTTAGGAATAATAGAAGGAATAACTAGTTTAAGGCCTGAAGAAGATCAAATATAATCCTAGATCCCCACTCCTTCTTAGAATACAAGCACTTGAGCTTTGTAGTCACCCATAGAACTATCTCGGGTGAGATCACGCAGTGCATTCTGTGCACAGTGTTGCCTTCTGGTTTACCAGGAGGGTCAACAGTTTTAGAGGTTTTTGTTGGAAACATGTTCAGATTTGAACCTGGGTCAGCACAAGAAGTAGATAGAGGGAGAGATAGCTAACAAATGGTTCTGTTGTTGGCTGGAACTGCATGGGATTGAGTGGATGAGATTCGTAGAAGAACCATGCAGAGAATGAAGGTATAAAAAGGAATGTTTAGGCCATGGAATCCAACGAAGGCAGAGATCGAAAGATGGTTGAAAACAAAGGAACTTGAATTTGTGCAGAAGGATAACAAAAACCCTAATATAACACCGAACAAATATCTGGATAAATATGTGTTTAGCGATTTGCATGAGGTATTTTTCTGTGATTTTTCGCATTTGTTGCAGGAGTGGCTATTGAGTTTAAAATACAACCACCCTACAAATCAAATCATACAACTAGAGTGGAATCCTGTGGAGATCACGCAGTTAAAACAAGTTAACAAAAAATTTACGCGTGCAATATATTTCTGGTTAGACAGTATTGTTGCAGGATTTATCACCGAATTTGCAGTAGATATCGCGAAGTCTTACATCACAACAAAACAAGAGTTTCTAAAAGGACCTGGAGGTAGGTATATCAGATCGATGTACACTTCAATCAAGATTTACTGTATAACAACGATGTGATGACTATGGAATCAGACAACTAAAATTCCCTACGTGCATGGGGGAAGGGGGGAAGCACTGACAAGAGGTGGAGAAATTGAGGAACAGATGGATAAGGGAAAGAAGGAGGAGTCCATGGACCCAATCATGATGGAGGAAGATCAAATAAAGCATATAATGGAAATAGCTGGAAAGACGCGCAATGGAGCACCCTACCAATATAAGATGAATAACAAGAATAAAGCCATAGCTGATAGAGAGGGCTTGGCAAGTGATGAGGAAGAGGTAGAGGATCTTTGGGCTGTGGAGAAGATTTAGGAAATCTTGCATGAAACATATGAAAGGAAGAAATACGGTCCAAGGGAAAGAACAGAATGCAAAACTCCAATCCATATCAATGTCAGTGTGGAACCCATAACTCCATGTGAAACTAGTACACCAGAAAGAGCACCACCATTTAGAAAACTGAATTTTAGTGGAAGAAAGATAGTAGGAAACACATCCAAACAAGGAGCAACAGCTGGAGGAGCCATTTGAGGAAGGAGCAGTCAAATATCTACATCGCGCGGAGGTAGTAGTTCAACACAGTTCAAGATGGCAAGAGATGATCCCACAATCAAGTTACCAGAATTTCGGGGAGAGGCATCAGAGGACCCTGAAAAGCATCTATTCATCTGTGAGAAGATATGGGAAGAAAAATAGATCATAGATGAGGATACAAAACTTGCGCAGTTAGACATCACGTTAATAGACCGCGCACTGGATTGGTACATGAGCATAGTTGTAAACAATTGACCAAGAGTGACAAGGACTATTGAAGATGTGAAGAAKCTACTAATAAATGAATTTCAGAAGTCTATCTTAGAAGATMAGTACATGAATGAGATGATCAGAATTAGGAAGAAACCAGGTGAATCTGTTTGGGAGATTGATMAGAAGTTTAAGTGTCTCAAGGGTAAGTTGAAGTATGTAATGACTGACATGCAACATAGACACTTATTTGTGAACTCAKTGTTACCACATTTGAAATACCCTTTAAGACATCATAAGTTCCAAACTCRGGCAGAGGCTCTGTAGGAAGCCTTACAGCTGGAAGAGAACCGATATCAAAAGATAGATCCAACAATAGAGGATCCAAAGGAGGATCTAAAGAACCTCACATTTCAACTTAACTAGAACAAGRAAAAAGAGAAAAGAGAAGTTATTTGGTGTACCTCATGCAGGACATAAAGACACCATAAGAATGAATGTCCAATTTTCGCGCAGTACATGGAAACAAGAGTACCAAACCCTTTGCCAATAGGAGGACCATGTTGAGATATTTGTAAAACACATGGGCATGATCCATATCATTGTCCAATGATGTAGAAGTATCAAACAATACCCAAGAGTTCATACTGCAATTTTTGCAAGTCAGTGGGTCATGATGATAAAGTTTGTAGGAAAATGTAGTTGATGAGAGAAGTAACTTCATACATGTATAGGGTGCAAGCATAAATGATGACAGGGCAAGCTTCACCTCAGTTCAACCAGGTACCACCACCATATAACAATGCACAACAATAGTATAACACTGCACAATGTCAATACAACGTGCAACCATAGTATAAACATGCATAGTATAATTAGGTACCTCAGTACAACACATCTCAAGGGGATCGAGCTGAATACAGAGGAGGAGGAGTAGGTCGAGGATGATTTGAAAGAGGTAGAGGTCCCGTAGTGTGTCAAAACTACCAACAACCAGGACATTAGGAAAGGGGGTGTCCACTTCCTCCAACGACACGTATGTACTRTCGCGTAGAAGACCATGACACTGAAGAATGTCCAACACTTTTAGGAAAGATTCAATAAAAGAGGAACCAGAACAACCAAAATGTCCAGTGGATTTCTGCAAAATCTAAGGATGATGGAAGAAACATCAACATAGTCATGCAAGGAGGAGCTAAGACAGGAACTGACACAGTAAGACAAGAACCAACACAACACCAATGGGTGAAGAAAAATACTGAAACACAGAAGTAGTTTGATCCGCGAAAAGAAAAGGAAACATTCAAGGAGGCAAGACAAGATTTTCTCAAGCAATATATGGAATCTACATAAGCTACGCAACAAAATCAAAATTCTCCTATGTACGAGATGCCTTCATCAATGGACCATACCAGTGAAGCACAACCACTAGAGCAAGTAATTAACATAAGAACTTTTCTGCAATCTTGTGTTAAACTATTAAATGACCCTTCATCTGTCAAGATCTTGAAAAATATTCTACAAAGATATAATACAGAGGCAGAAGGAAAATTAGAGTAGAAAACAGTGAATCAACTCCATTCAAGAAGAAGGATTAGCACAGAATTTAGACTAAATGCCAACATTGGAGATTTCAACATGGGTGATATTATATTGGACTTAGGATCTGAAGTAATTTTTTTACCCAAGAATACATGGCAGTGTATGGGAAAACCCACACTAGGATATTCACCTGTCCAGTTGAAACTAGCAAATTAACATAGAGTTCTACAAATTGGAAGAATTAAAGGTGTGGTAGTTTATTTTGATGCAGTGCACACTAAGGAAGACTTTGAAGTAATAGAAATAGTAGATGGCACAACACCATATCCAATATTGCTTGGAATGGATTGGGCATTTCAAAACCAGGCCACAATAAATTTGAAGACAAGAAAAATGACATTTGAATCAGGTGAATATAGAGTCATTGCACCATTAGACCCCTCAAAGGGAGAAAGGTTTGTAGAACCCACCTATTTAGACCTGGAGGAAATAAACCAATTATACATAACCACCATGTGCGAAGAAGATTATGTTAACCCAACTGCAGATGGGGTACTTAGCTGGAGAAGCATCACATCATGTTCTTCTGACTCAGATACAAGGTTGGAGAATTGGCAGCAAAGAATACATGAAGTTTCTACAAGAAGGTGCGCAAGAATAAACTACTCAGTAAGATGGGTTGGTACAGAGATAAAGGAACCTCCCAGTTTTCATGGGGTAAATGATCTAGAGAAATTTTTGACAAAATATGAAGAGGTGGTATTAGAGAATCAAAGGCTCTTAGCCCTAGATATTGCACTCAAGGCTACACCTAAAAGATGGTGGGGTGCACATAAAGAAACAATTCAGGACTGGTTCCAATGTAAACGATTACTACACATTAGATTCGACGTAGAACATGGCAACAATAAATGCATAGGTATGATGGGAAAGGAACACCAACAAAACTCTTGGAGAAGTGCATAACATGATGGAGGATAACACCACTAGTAGAATGGCCTCATCACTTCATCCACACACTGGAAGGAATCCCAAAAAACTGGTATGTAGACCAGGAGATGCACAGAGGCACTACATAATGGAAAACATTACAACAGAATTTTGTAGTAACCTTCTGATTTGTGTTGGAGAAATTTCTATTTTCGGCACACTAGTTCAGTGGGAGTTAACTGACTAGTTCTATTTTAGATTTTCTAATTTTAGACCATCACTCTCATGCATGCATTCCTAAGATAGGATGTCATTTCCTATATGAGTGAATATCACTCACTCATTGAACATATCATAATATACATTGATTCTCATTCTTCATATTGTATCTCTCTTCATTTTCTTGATAATATTTGCTTGTGTATGCTTTAGCTAGGTCTCCTGTGTAGGTTTCCATGAAACACTGACATGGTATCAGAGCCGAGTTGTTTGGAGAAACCCAGACAAACTAGAGAAGAGAGAAGATGATTTAATTATTGATTAAACCTAGTTTCCGCCATCGTTGTGGCCTATCCCTATCAAAAGGGGTGACAATTGGAATCATCGCAGCCTATCCCTATCGAAGGGTGCGACGGTTGCACTCGCACTTAAGAAAAAACTTTTTTTAGGAATCGTCACAGCCTATACACAGTCAAGGTGCAACATCGTCACACTATATTCTTCACCTGGGGTGCAACGATTCAATTTTTCACAATCGTTGCACTTTTTCCTTATCTAGGGTACGTGATTCAACGTCGTCGCACTGTATCCTTCTCTAGGGTGTGACGATTCAGCTGCCCTCCAGAAAATTGGTTTTCTACAGTAAAATAACCATATCTCAAAATCCGCGATCTGGGTCGGGCTGAAATATTGACCAGAGATGTATAAGATAGGCATGCTCATGCTCACCAAAAATCTCCAAAACCCACATCATATTTTAGGAGATATAGTTGTTTTATCATATCTATAGTTGCCATAGAACCTTTTGTCATATATCAAGATCCACGATCTGGGTTTTTAGGATCTTTTCAGAATCAATAATAGGGATGGAGGCTAAGAAACTTCTTCAATCAAGTTTGGTGATAATAATCACACTGTACAACTATTTTGAATTGAATTTGAAGGCCGCATTCCAACTCAAAAGAAAAAGACTGTATAATTTGATGATGGCAACAGAAACAAAACCTACATCAGTGCTTGAGAAGACCAAATGGGTGAATCGTAAGGATGAGGCCACATGACTACTTCTTGAATTAATATCCATTGATTTATGGTTTCATGTTGCCGCATGCAAGACTCAAAACGAGATCTGGACCACCTTGGAAGGACTCTTTGGAAAGTAGGATGAGATGTGAGGTCATATGCTTGAGGTAGAGTTGAATACCTTAGACCCTAAAAGTTTTGATAATATATATGATTTTTTTACTAAATTTAAGTCTTTGATATTGAGCTTGGGTGAATGTGGTATTGACTAGTCTACATAAGAGAAACAACTTATTATAACAATATTGGCCAAGCTAGGATCATAATACGTTGTATATGTCTCCAATTTCCATTCTAGCAGATGTCTTTTGGGAGAAAATTGGAAAATTCCTACGATGACTCAGTTCATTGAGTCTCTCACACAAAAAAAGAAAAAACTCATACAGATGGGCCTCATGAAATATCCCAAAGCACATGCACTCACCATGCATGATGGAAAAGGGTCATCCAATCAGAAATTGAAGCAAAAATGAAAGGATCTATTACATCCAGAGTCAAAGAAGGAGGGATATTCCAAACCCTTCAATGATTCTTTAGGTTCCAAAGATTCTTCAAATTCCAAAGGAAGAAGAAGAAGGGAAAGCAATGCACATATTGGAATAAACTGAATCATGAAGAATCCACATGCATGAAGAAGAAGATCAATCTTATGACACAGGTACTACATAAGAATAACCTTGGAGACTTCATTCCTAAAGGAGCCAAGAAGAAGAAGGAAGAATACCATGCACCTAAGAAAGGTAATCATCATGCTCTAGTTGCAATTAATTCCTCATCTGATTCATGGATTATAGATTTTGGCGCATCACATCATATGGCAGCTAAAGAGGAATCTTTTACTTCTTTGATTTCATGCTCTAGACCTCCTATTCTCATGGGGGATGATACTCCAATAGCAGTTGCAGGAGATAGAAGAGTGGAACTCGTGGAAATCCCTAATGGAAATTTTGAGAATGTTTTAGATGTTACAAATCTTTTTATAAATATGCTCTCAGTTTATCAGATCACTCAAACAGGTAAAAGGGTTGAATTTACATCAAATTCAGTTACTGTTCTTGGCATGCATGACAATTCCATTATTGCAGTTGATGGGGTAGACCAAAAATCACGGTTGTATAAGTTCACTAAGTTTACTGACCATGACTCCTCTTTGCTACTTACACATGTTAATGAGAGTAGTATAGTATGGCATGAGAGATTTGGTCATTTAAACTTTAGGTACATGCAGTGACTTTCCAAG
>JASDQU010337835.1:540-12554 GCA_032191745.1 Picea mariana | reverse complement strand
GATTATGATGAGACCTTTTCTCCTATAGAAAATATGGACTCCACTCGCTTGGCTCTAGCCATTTCAACAACCAAAGGATGGGAAGTTCACCAAATGGATGTGAATAATGTTTTTCTTCATGGTGACCTTTCAGAGGAGATCTACATGGAGCAGTCATCAGGGTTCATTCAGAACTCATCTTTAGTATGCAGAATGAAGAAGTCTCTCTATGGCCTCAAGCAAACAGGTAGAGCATGGTATGAAAAGATGGATCCTTACTTGCTTTCACATGATTTTTTTAGATGTAAATCTGATTCCAATGTTTACATGCTGAGGACTACTAACTATGTGATGATTTTAGTACTCTATGTTGATGATATTTGGATCACTAGTAGCTTTGCTTCAGCCATTTCTTTGGTCAAATATATTTTGCATGACAGGTTCTCTATGACGTACATGGGTCCACTACACTTCTTTCTTGGTCTTGAGATTAGTCAGGATGCTTTCGGCATCAAAACTTCTCAGGCTAAGTATGTTAGGGATCTTTTGGATAGATTCCACATGACAGACTATAAGTCTACACCTACACCCTTCTTATCTAGGATCAGACTTGAGGATGTCAGGGATACACCATTAGTGGACAACACTTTGTATTGACAATTGGTGGGGAGTATTCTGTATCTCACTCGCACCTGTCTAGATATCTCATATACAGTAGGAGAAGTTTCCAGATACATGCAGAAACCCCATGATCTTCACTGGAAGGTTTCCAAGTGCATCCTCGGATATGTTCAGGGCACCATGAGTTATGGGATTCACTATGCAGCTGGTTGTGCATTAGATCTCATAGGATTCACAGATTCATATTGGGCTGGTGATAACACAGATCGCAAGTCCACGTCCGAGTTCACTCTCAATTTGGGGTTAGGCCCAATTTGTTGGTCAAGTAAGAAGCAATCAACCATTTATTTATCTTCCGTAGAGTCCGAGTACAGAGGAGTAATCAACTATGTCATTTAGACACTTTGGCTTCAACACTTCCTTACCGAGCTTGGTATCTGGTTTCAATGTCTGACTATCATATGGTGTGACCATCAGAGTACACTGATATTTTGCAGAGATCAAGTACAGCGACAACGGACCAAACACATTGAGGTCCAAGTTGGAACACATATAATTTTGAACTTTTTTGAACTTTAGATTTCCTCCCTCTTACATTGTTAATGATGTTTGTGATTGGATAAAGTTAATGATTTGAAAAATTACTGTGATTTTCCAGGTAACAAATTCCATCAGACTTTTTTAATAATCTCTTTGTAAACAAATTTATACAAGATCTTTGAATTTCAAAATTATTTTACTATTTACAATTAACAGTTTTATTTAGCGAAGAGCTTACATATTTCTCTTGTTATAGGCATGCTAAGATTATGGCGCCATGAAAAGTTGCAAGAAAACTTGATGGATCAGATTTCAGAATCTAGTGGAACGATAAATTAGTTTGGAAGCTGGATAAACTAACAAAAGGACAAAATATAGCAGGGAAGGGGCTAAATAGATAGAAAAGGGAGCACAAACTCTCCGGAGTGGTAAGTCTATGAAGTATAGGATCTCCTGCCGTGTGTCCTTTTGATTTCAACGGTGAGGATTTACTTCCGAACTCTGGGCTTCGGGTGTTCCAAGGTGAAAATCTATGCTAAATTCCCGAAGTGGAAGATCTCCTGCCGCGTGTCCTATTGATTTCAATGATGGAGATTTACTTCAAAACTCCGGGCTTCGAGAGTTCTCGCTTCACACATCCAGTTTTCTTCTGAAGTGGCTATCCCCAAAGTGGAGGATCTCCTACTACGTGTCCTCTTGATTTCAACGGCGAAGATTTACTTCGAACTCTGGGCGTCGGGAGTTCTCACTTCACACATCCATATTTCTTCTGAAGTGGTTATCCCCGAAGTGAGAGAGATGGCACCGCATGTCCTTTTGATTTAAATGGTGGAGATTTACTTTGGAACTCTGGGCTTTGGAAGTTCTCACTTCACACATCTAGATTTCTTCCGAAGTGGTTATCCCCAAAGTGATAGATCTGGCACCACATGTCCTTTTGATTTCAACAACGGAGATTTACTTCGAAACTCCAGGCTTCGGAAGTTCTCGGTTCACACATTCAGTTTTCTTCCGAAGTGGTTATCCCCGAAGTGGAGGATCTCCCATCGTGTGTCCTCTTGATTTTAACGACAAAGATTTACTTCAAAAATCCGGGCTTCGGGTGTTCCGAGGTGCAAATCTCTGAAGTGGTAAGTATCTGAAGTACAAGATCTCTTGCCATGTGTCCACTTCGATCAACGGTCCAAATGGGCTTCGGGTCTTCGGCATTTCTTTACTCAGCACTGCTTGCCTCCTTCCGGAGTATGAAATAGCCGAATATGAGGATCATTTGACATGTGTCCCCTGCTTAAATCAACGGAAAGGAATTGCATGAAATTTTCTCTATCTTCTCTACATATGACCAAGAGCTATGACCTTGGCTTATCTTTGGGCAGTTATCTCACTTTGTAAAGATCGATAGTCGGATTTTAATGGATTGTGGAGGTCAACGACTGATAGCGATTGTGGGGGGCGAAGTTGCGTGGGGTTTAATTTCGAAGGACAGTCTTGCAATTTAAACCATAGTTTTCTCTTGGGGGTACATGGAATCACCAGGTGCATTGCAGGACGAAAAGAGGGTTACTTCAAACCACCCCCTCGCACCTCTGAAAAATATATAAACATAAATGGACACTGGAGAAACACCTGTCTTTCATGTCTTGTACCCAGTTCACCCTCCATCCTGTCACACATTCCACGTCAGTTACCCTATTTACCTCACCACCTACACTTGTCCCCACGTCATCCTATTTATGAGCAGTTAGTCTTTCTTGTAATTTTTAGCCATCACGTAACAAGCTAGAGCTGAGATACCTATCGCATTATCACTCCCCCCATATTTTCAATTGATATTCTTTTTCCAGTAAATGCATATGAAGAACATATAACAGTGGAATCAGATGACGAGGACAATAAAAAAATGATTATGGTGGCCTCAATGGACATGTGTGCCCAATTCAAAGAACAAAGGAGAATGAGCGCGTCTACGAGCAGATGAAGAGACAGATGAAAGCGCCAGCTCAAACAATATCTTCCTGTTGTCGTTTCATTCGAATTACATTCTATTTTTAGGATATATTGTATGAATTCCAACCATTTTGAGTTGTGACAGATTTTGTATAAATACATAGATTCAATATCTATTCTAGTCTTCTTCTTGTTATATGTAATAGAGAAAACTCTCCTTTTTAAGTATTAATACAAGTGCAGACAAAGATTCTAATTTTCGTTCAGTTTGAGTTTTTTGTTTCTCCTGTATTTCCATACCTCTGAATTTCCTTATGTAATTCCTCGATAAGTGATTGATTGAAATTTAGTATCACAACTATTGTAATCACATTATATCAACAATTCATCAAGTAAGCAATTTTTCCTCTGTATTTACTATAAGTAAAGCACGACCTACAAGCTATTTGAATTACTGCATTTCATATCTTTTTCAAGGGTGCAATCTCTACTTTTCTTCCACTGCAAACAAGGTGAGATTCATATGCAATTGATGCCTCACTTTATTTAACATTTCTGTAAGTTTCATTCACCCCATTTGATATTAAAATTGTGACTCAGACAACGGAATACAACCTTTGTATTGTCCTATTATTAATTTCTTTTAAGGATCATTTCTTATATAACTAAAGGTAGAAAAAACACTCTTTTAAACATTGTCTTCTAACTTTACTGATGCCTGACATTACTCTTTGAGACTTAAGTTTAATCTCAGGAACAACATCTTTTTGGTGCCATTGTTGGGGATGAAGAAACGAAGTTATTTTCCCTGGGAAAACGACAAGGTAAATTT
Organism: Picea mariana; assembly: GCA_032191745.1. NCBI lineage: Eukaryota > Viridiplantae > Streptophyta > Pinopsida > Pinales > Pinaceae > Picea > Picea mariana. Next base: position 8,635 of record JASDQU010337835.1, on the reverse strand, counting down.
CTATATTTGACGGTGAACAAAGATTAAATACATAAGTAAGGATTATTTTTATCTTTCACCTGGCAACTCCACCATAGACAAAACTGGCATTTGGTCGAAAGAATACCAGAAAAAATCCAGATGATAAACAGACCACACCAGTGTCAGATCTCGAAAAGTTGTTGAAACTAAAGGGATACCTCAAACCGACTGTTGCATCAACAGGTAAAGTATATCAACCCAAAGTTACACAAGTTAATTCTAAGGTCCAAATTGAAGATTCCCCCCCCTAATAAAATTTTTAAACAAATTAATTCTACAGAGGGATTGATTAGTAAACCCGAGTCTAAACTCGAAAATCTAGAGGTAATTGTTCTCGACATAAAAGTCGATATTGACCCAACATATACTTTTACTAGTGAGAACAAAATATCCCTTTCGATACCCACTATCATTGACACCCTGTCGGTTCTATCCTTTCTCGAAGTAAAGGTTTCAGTTTCCTAAAACTCTGAAGAATATATTTTATACCCTGATTCACCCCCTATTGGTTCTCCTATATATACATCTTGTAAGTCTAAGGAAACAAGTCCACATTTCCCTTTTCCTCCTCTTTTAGATTTTCCATCTCCTAACAGCCTTTTTGCGGAACTTCCTGCACCACATCCCGAAGTAGTTTAAAGGTCACCACTTTAGTCTCTCGAATTTTTTGAAAATCCCCTTTATAGCTCCTGAAGTTCATCTCCTAGACTTCCAATGGCTGGTGTTGTTGGTGCCGGAGGCAGAGGAGCATGTGGGCAAGGTCAAGAACAAGCTCCACCTCCTATAATCTTTGCCAAAGTAGATGCTAGATATGCTCCCTTGGTCCTTCCTATCGTCCTTCATGATTTGCACAAAAATTATATGAAAAGCCTACCAAAATTCATGGGAGAAGGAGATATATCCGCAACTGAACACATAGCCTTTTTCGATCAGTTTGCTGATATCCTTGGCATCCAACATGAGGATGTTTACTCAAGACTGTCAGTACAAACCTTTGAAGGACAAGTGAGGAACTGGTTCATAGGGCTCCTTGTAGGTTCCATACGGTCATATGATGAGTTGGAAAATGCCTTTTTAATACAATGGGAAGAGAAAAAGGACCATATCTATTATTTAACCAAAATCTGGGCTCTAATAAAAAAGAATTTTGAATCAGTCCTTGAATTTACTCAGAGGTCCAACAAATTGTATAACAAAATCCCAGCTGAAGTCAAACCTTCTCAACCTGCTGCAAAGGTAACTTTTGCAGGGGCCTTTGAACCTGAATTTTCTCTCCTCTTAAGAGAAAGAAGATCGACCACTTTGTCGGGAATGCAGGACGATGCCATAGAAATTGAATCCAATATGATGGCATCCGGGAAATTAATAAACTAAGATTGATATGGGAACCAAAGAACCTAGGTGTTTCAAAGAACAAGCAGGACCCTCTGGATCTGGGAAGTCCATAGAAGAAAAGATGGATGAGATGGCCAAGATAATAAAAAATTTATCAAACAAAATATCCAGGATGGAGTTAAATCAAGCCAAACCTGATCCATACATTAGGAATTATTTCAAGAGAAACCCTGACCCTCAGATACAATAGAGACAAATAAAAAATGAATATCAAAAGATACAAGCTCTGTTTAAAATTGAAAACTTTATGCAGAGAGATGAAATGCAAAATTATGAGGAGCTAGAAGAAGATCTGAATAACCTTAGCGATGACGATCTGGAGCCACACTTAACCAAGCAATATTATGAAAAATATTTAGACCTAGAATCCATGTTTAATAATGAGGAAGGAATCAACAATCTGGGAGATTCTACGTATCAAGGGCTTGCTGACTCAATAATGGTTGAACTCCAACAAAAGTATGATTTAAGGCCCAGAGAAAAAAATTCTACGAATGTTCCACCAAAAAATATTTTGTTGTGAAGTAAAACTAATGAGGCAACAGTTACTAAAAAAACAACTGAAACACAAGTTTCCCAAACAAAACCAGTTGAAACAAGAACAACACAAACTAAGAAACCAGAAAATACAGAAGCATAAATTCTAACCAGAGAAACCAAAAAAACAGTTGGAGGTTTCAATTTAGAAAATGAGCTTAATAAAATTAAAATCCCCATGCCTTTGGTTGAACTTGCAAAACACCCAATTTATAAAAAGAAAATTTCTAAAGTGATTAATTTTTTCGAGGCCGAATGTCATGCAGATGTTATTAATATACAAGATGAAATACCTACAATCATGTTCGGTCCTCACATCGAAAACAACAAGGATTCTGTTGCTCCATTTTATATTACACTAACTGTGCATAGCCATTTACTCCACAATTGTATGTTAGATTTTGGGGCCTCTCATAATTTAATGCCTAAAATTATCATGGAGAAGCTAGGCCTCGAGATCACTAGACCTTATCAGGACTTGTACTCATTTGATTCTAGAAAGGTTGAGTGTTTAGGCATGATTAAAGATTTGGTAGTAAATCTTGCTCAGATCCCTGTAAAAAGTATCTTTATGGATGTGGTCATTGTTGACGTTCCTACCGAGTACGACATGCTTCTATCTAGGTCTTAGGGTGCCAAATTGGGAGGATCACTTCAGCTGGACATGACTTATGCTACGATCCCAATTTTCGGTGGACAATTCACTCAACTGTACAGAGAGAATAGACTGGCATATACTATAAGTGACCCCCAAAGCCCCAATAATTAGCCAGTCTATGTTACTGATCAGAACTTAGGAAATTGTATTTTATCTATAGATGACGATTTTGAAGAATGTACAGAAGAAGAAAATAAAAAAGTAGAAAAAAACAAAGAAAAGTGTAAATAGTAGAGAAGGAATGTGAAAAATGTTTTTTGATGGCTCTTCGTCCTACGAAGGAGTAGGGGTTGGAGTGTTATTTGTAGTGCCATGATATGAGTACGTTATTCCCTTCTCATATAGATTATAGTGAGATATTGATTATACGAATAATGTCTGTGAATATGAAGCTTTAGTCTTAGGATTGGAAGATGCCAGAAAGTTTAAAATCGAACATCTGATAGTTTATGGTGACGCAGAGCTCATTGTGAAACAAATAAAACAATAGTATCAAGATAAGAATCCAAGGCTAAGGTCATACAAAAATTGCACCTGGGATTTGATAGAAAATTTCTTCTCATCTTTTAATATTCACTCTATTCCCAGAATGGAAAATCAGCAAGTTGAATCCTTAGCCAAAGCTGATGCGACCTTCATACCACCTACTGTCCTAAAACTGAAATATCACATCGAAATGAGACACATGCCTTCGATCCTGAACAATGTTCAGCACTGGAAAGTCTTTGAAGATGACGAAAAAATCAAACAGTTTCTTGAAATGGTCGACGAGTTCTCTGAGACTCACATAGATCAGGAAAACTAGAACGATCCTATTTGGGTCATGCAGGAAGGTGAAGACCCTGAAACATTCCAGGATAAGATTTCAAACCACTGCATGCTCGTACTTAAGAACAATCATATCCCCATAGGTCTGATCCCCTTAGAGAGATTGTTTGACCAAGATGACATACCCTTAAAGTCTACCTTACGACCTCATCCCGAAGAGGTTGAAGACTGTAATATATGAACTAAAGAAGATCCTAAACTGGTCAAGATATCTAAATACCTTCCATCCCAAATGAAGAATAAGTACGTCGAGTTTCTTAGACAATATAAAGGCGTTTTTGCGTGGTTCTATGATGATCTGAAAACTTACGATACCTCTATAATTGAACACAAGATTCCTTTGAAACATGGTATCAAACCTTTTAGGCAGAAACTCAGACAAATAAATCCTATTCTCTTTCCTATAATAGAAAGAGAAGTCAAGAAGATCCTCGATGCGAAAATTATTGTTCCACTTAGATACTCTGAATGGGTAGCGAATTTGGTACCTGTTAGAAAGAAAAATGGTGAAATAAGGCTCTATGTAGATTTCAGAAACTTAAATCGGTCATCCCTCAAAGATAACTACCCAATACTGAAAATGGATCATGTTCTAGAAAAAGTAGTTGGAGCTAACATAATGTCCATGATTGATGGTTTTTCCGGATACAATCAAATCACTGTCCATGAAGACGACAGAGAAAAGAATGCGTTTACCACTCTGTGGGGAACTTTTATGTACGATAAAATGCCATTTGGTTTGATGAATGCAAGGGCTACTTTCCAGAGAGCGATGGAGATCGCATTCTTCGGTGAGAAAGACAAATTCGTTGTTATTTATCTTGATGATTTGATGGTTTTTTCTAACTTTGATGCAGAACATCTGCTACATCTCAGGTGGACCTTTGAAAAATGCAGAAAGTTTGGTTTGTCTCTTAATCCTACGAAATCACATTTCTCTATGAAAGAAGGTAAGATATTGGGTCATATAGTTTTAAAAGAAGGAATCGAGGTCTACCCTAAACGAGTTGAGGCTATAAACACGATTAATATTCCTAGGAACAAAAAATAAATTCAATATTTTTTAGGAAAGCTCAACTTTTTGAGATGATTCATTCCCAATTTCGATGAAATAATTAAATTCATTATAGATATGTTGAAGAAGGACAACTAAGTGAAATGGACCGACGAAGCTAAATCATCATTCGAGCGAGTCAAGAAATCTATAGGCGAAGCACCAGTGTTAGCCAGTCCAGACTATACTAAGGAATTCTTGATTCTGTCTTTCGCTTCTGAACATACTATCACAGCGATGCTCCTACAAGAGAACGAAGAAGGCTTCAAGTAGCCGATAGCCTTTTTCAGTAAAAGTCTAAGGGATGCAGAATTAAAATATGATATACTTGAAAAACAAGCTTACACAATGGTGAAATCTCTCAAATCTTTCAGGACATATGGGTTGCATTCCAAAATAATCGCTTATGTGACAACAAGTGTTGTCAAAGAAATCTTGGTGCAGCCAGAAAGTGATGGAAAGAGAGGTCGGTGGTTAGCTAAAATTCAGGAGTTCGATCTAGAAGTAAAGCCGACCAAACTAGTCAAAGGTCAAGGCCTGGCGAAACTATTTGCCAAATCAAATTTCAGGGTGCTCGGGATAAAGCAATTGGAATCACACAAATATCTCTTGGATATAGAGGATATTGATGATAAAGCACCTATGATTCAGATTGAACATAGGTTTTCTTCCTCTGCTTGGTATTGTGACATTGTTTTATACCTCCTTACCCTTCAGTGCTTGAATGACATGACTCCGCCCAAAGTGAGAACTTTGAAGCTACACGCGGTTAAATATTGTATTATCGATGGCCAAATGTATTGGAAGGATCCTCTAGGTTTATTGTTATGTTTCTTAAAAGAATCTGAAACAGAAGGCATCATAAATGAATTTCATGAAGGAATGTGTGGAGGACACCATGCCTGGAGGGAAACGACCTACAAGATTTTAAGAGCGGGATATTATTGGACAAATTTATTTACTGACGTGAATGCGAAGGTCAAAACTTGCAACTCTTTCCAACTGTTCTCTAGTAAGAAAAATCTCCCTGCACTACCTTTAATCCCGGTCAAAGTAGAAGCTCTCTTTCAACAATGGGGTCTAGATTTCAATGGAGAAATCCATCCACAGTTAAGCGCCCAACATAAATGGATTTTAACCGCTATTGATTAATTCACGAAGTGGGTCGAATCCATTCCAACTCGGAATGCTACAGATTCGGTAGTAATAAAATTCTTGGAAGAGAACATCCTATCGAGATTTGGTTGTCCTCGAAAAATAGTCACTAACAACGCCCAAGCTTTCAAATCTATGGCAATGGTCAATTTATGCAAAAAATACAACATTGTGTTAGGACATTCTACAACCTATTATCCTCAAGGGAATGGGTTGGCCGAATCATCCAACAAGAGCCTAATGACTATAATAAAAAAAGTGTTGACAGAAAATAAAAAGGCTTGGCACGTTCACCTGAAATATGCCTTATGGGAGAATCGAATCGGCACCAAGAAATCAATAGGTATGTCCCCTTTTCAATTGGTTTATGGTATCGACGTTGTCCTTCCTATCAATCTCGCTCTTCCTATGATGAAGCTCTGGAAGGATGCAAATGAAGATCCAAACGACATTACAAGAAGGATAAATCAAATAATCAAAGTCCATCAAAATAGGGTCGAAGTAGATGACAAACTTCAAAAGTACCAAGATAATATGAAGGCCCTTTTCTATAAAAAATCTAAATACATAGAGTTTCTCCCTGGTGATTTAGTTTTGAAGTGGGATGCTAGGAAATAAGATGTGAGGAAACATGGCAAGTTCGACCATCTCTAATTTGGACCATTTAGGATTGCAGCTGCTGAGGGAAAAAATTCTTTCCTACTGGAAAACCTCGACGGAAAAATTCTTGATGCTCCTATCAATAGGAATTACCTAAAACATTTTATGCAATAGTCATATTTCAGTTTCCCATTGTACATACCGGTTTAGATTAACGTTTTTTTTTGTTTCAATTTGTAGTTTTATTTTCCTTTTGTAAACTATCCAAATTTTACTTTTGTTGTAAATAAACCAAATCTACCTGATATCATGAAAGAAAAATATAAAAGCATCTGTACCACATATCATTTCTATTTTGTAGAATTTTCTGGCATTCCCCATTTTTGTTCCCATGTAGAATACTTACTGTCAGTTGAGAGATAAGGATGTATCGAAACATTTTCTTTCTCTCAAAACAGGTGATAAATTAATGATTTACTTGATTGAACATATAAAGGAAATCTAAGGTATGAATTCCTACCCCACTAGTCCAAGATAAAATTTTAATGAAATCTTATTTAATGTAAAGGGGGTTTCACTCATATAGATATTGTCACCTAATCAAAGATCAGAAAAGTATAAATATTACAAATTAATTATGAAGCCTTCTCTGAATAAAATGAAAATGAAATAAAAATCAAATAAAAGAAGAAAGAAAATAAGGATAAAAAGGGCTTGAAATGAAGTTCGAAAATCAATATACAAACTTGTGTCGGAATGAGATTCTTTTGTGTCTCGCCCTCTGAGTCATTATTCTGTTTTATTTTTCCTATCCCTAAGCTTTTATTCTCTTCTGATTTTCGCTACGTTTCTGGGATCTTCATAGAAATAAATAATTACACCTTGAGTCCGAAAACTTAAAAACATATCTCTGAAACAAGATTAGGAGAAAACATTTATGTTCCTTTAATTTTAATTGAAAGAAAGTATGTCTAGGATAATCTTGATAACTTTAAATCTTCTATCGGATTTTAAACAGACTGATTCGCTCAAGGTTTATCCCTGAAAATCAAAATCCCTATAGGCAAAGGTGTATTGAAAAATTGGAAGAAAATTAATCTCAGAGTATACTTAAAAAATTATGACAGACCTCCATTTAAAAAAAAATTAAGCATATATCATCCCTCGTATGATACATACAAATTGATTGCCCCCACTTCAAAATATTAAAATATAAGACATATGGTGAAAGTAAATTCATAATCTAATTTCCCCCATCGAGTCCAAGACAAATGGTGAAAGGAAATTCCAAATTCGATTGCCCCAATTTTGTCCAAAAAGAGATGATGAAAGGAAATTCATGTAATGATTTCCCTCATCTCAGCAAAAGGCAAAAGTGCTAATTGAAGTGGTGAAATAAAATTTAATGGGAGAGGTAGATAACTTCACTGGGGTACTGAACAAGCTCCCTGGAAGTGAAGTAATATCTAGGATATCTGTATGGTTGTCATACATATCTACAAAACATACTCTGACATCTAATTTTATTTCCAGTAATATTTACATTCTGGACCAACGAGGGATTCCCTAAATAAATGTTTACATCTACTGAACCTTGATGCGAACAAAGTCGGTCAAGGTTTGATATTTCCGTTAAAGTCATTTTGATTATCTTGAACAGATCCGAGCTCAGTTTCAGGAAAGGGAAATTTTAAATACCCTAACTTGAGATCGATAGTTGGGGATGTTTTGAAGGTTTTCTGAGATTTGGTTGAAGTTCAATTTTTCTCTGTATGATTAATCCTTAAAAGTGTTTCCCAGAAATGCAATAATGACTCCATTTACCCAATAAAGGAACTTGGTCTACT
>JASDQU010337832.1:8457-20214 GCA_032191745.1 Picea mariana | reverse complement strand
TGTGGGTTTCCTCCCTCCGATCTGCTTGAACAGTCATCATACATAGGACAAATCTGGAGCGTTTCCAAGTCAGTTTGTTGTTTATTCGTTTAGTGTATTTGTTAGTATTTTAGTTAGATATATGTGTAGTTAGTATATTAGATTGTTTAATTTCAATAAGTTTTATCTCTTGTTCATAAAATCATAAAATCATAAAATCAACAAAAAATATCTTTCTCTCTCTTAGGGCAGAAAGCAAATGAATTTTCCAAGTTTTATTTAAATCTGTATTTTGTGAATATTGTACATTTTGTGAATAAGTTATATTTCAGTTAGTAGTTTGTATATATAGAAATCGTAGATTAGTTAGTTTGTTTAATAGTTAGTTTTAATTAGATTAGTTAGATTAGTTCGTTTTATTTATTTTTAGTTAGTTTAGTTTGTTTTATTTAGTTTTAGTTAGTTTAGTTAGTTTAGTTTTAGTTAGATTAGTTAGTTTAGATTAGTTTTCTCTTTGATTTTTTTTTTAGAACCTTAGATCGGATAACGGAGCCGCTAAACCCGTCAGGGTGGTTCATCCCAAACAACTTGGGTTATTAGACAACCCTGGACCAGTTCCACTCTCTCAGTTGACGGATGGTTGATTTCGCCCGTCAACAGAGCCATAACCAAATTGTCCTTCAGTGTGCAGAGAATGGCTTCTCTAGAGTGGAGGGTGTTATCCATTCCATGACTCATGGAGGTGCTTGGTAAATAGGAAGTGACTAACAATGGTTTTTGGCCACAGATAGCTTTATATGGGATCATTTTGGTAGCTCCATGATAAGAGGTACTGTACCACCATTTTGCAAGGGGAAGCCATTGTGCCCATTGGTGTGGTTTTTCATAAGAAAAGCATCACAAATAGGTTTCTAAGCACTTGTTAACCACTTAGGTTTGACCATTTGTTTAGAGATGATATGTATTACTCATGTTTAGCTAGGTATCCTGAATTTTAAACAACTCCTACCAAAGTTTTTCGGTGAAGGTAGGGTCGCAATCCAAGACAATGGAAGTGGGTGTTAGTCCCTAAAGTTGCACTTAACTGTGAGAGGGTGAGCTAGGGAATCATCGATTTATTGCAAAAGTGTTTTGAAGGTTTTTATGGTTTCTTTTTTGAATAAGGTGGCTGAAAACTGGTTCAAGGTTATAAAATAAACAAGAAATTCAGAATAAGAACATAAGATATCCCATTGACTGGTTAAAAGGTAGTCACATAGATGGATTAGATCAATAAAGAAAAGAGAAAATGAAGTTTTCAATTTGTCAACTTCACATAAATTCTTATCTCAAAATATCATTAAGAAACAAGAACATCAGCTTGAAATCAAAACTTGAAAATAATCACCACAACAAATTCTTTACTGTATTAATCAATAATGAAGAAAACAAATGCATTGCAGTTTGAATAATGAGCTCAAGCATGAAGAGAGAATAACAGAGTAGAAAAAAGAGTCTAACCATCCATATTCCTTTGCTATTAAGTGTCAAATAGAACAATAATGTCTTGGGAGTTTCAAAACAGGTCCTCTGGATCTCCAATTTTTCAACTAGAACAGAGTCTTTCATCTGCCTACTTAAACTATCCAAAATATATCAGATCCTAATTTCTAGCATGTTATTAATGACTAGATCTGATTAGCATCTATCTACTAGGGAGGTTAGCTCGAAAAGAGCATTTACATTCCAAAAATAGATATTAGCTCAACAGCTTAATCTTGAGTGATCCTTTCACAATACATTCGATCCTACAAAATAGGAATTGATTTGATTTAGTCATGCATTTCGAGGTATTTGACTTTCACAAGACAAACTAAGTAAATCTTTCCTTGTTTCCTAGTAAACATCAAAATTGAAAGTGTGCAAAATTCTTCATAAAGCCTTTAGGGTATGATGACAGCAGTAGCCTTGGCAGTCTTCTGTTTGAGCTTTGTGGTGAGTACGATGTTATGCCAATAGAGTTTGAAATTTATTTCTTTGAGTTCTTTGAGCAATGCTCTTTTCTCTCTTTTCTTCCTCTTGAAACCCTAAATCCTTTATTGTCGCTTGGCACTCCATTGTTCTACATGAGCCTTCTCTTTCTTCAGTTGTTTCACCATCTTCTGGAGTTCTCTGATCTTTTCTTTGTCAGTTATGACCTTAACCTTGAATTCAAGGAACCCATCTACAAGTGCAGGCTCATTCAAATCTATGGCAACCTTAGGCTCTCTCAGTTTAATCTGGTACCTAGAAACCAATCATGAGTTGTTCTCTTCATCTGAACTAGCTGAATCCATGGCTTCAGGCATGTCTGATATGTGGTCTGAATCTACAAGGTTTCTTTCTTTATTTTCAGGAACCCTACTTATACCTTTAGCAGATGCTTTAGCTCTTGACAATCTGGTAGTAACTCTTGTAACAGGTCCTGTAGGGAATGGAACAATCTGCTTACCACTTTTTTTTGGTTCTTTATGTAATGGGGGTTTTCCTTCCTTTTGTTTGATATCTTCTTTAGCATCCTCAGAATGATCCTCTATATCTATGATATCTTTTTTTTTGATTGAGGGATCGAACATAGCTTTGGACCTTAGCCTGTATTTGTTGGTAACTCTAGTAGAATTCCTCCTAGGGTTTTGAGATATAGACACATATTTCTTCTTCTACCTTTTGACTGTAGCACCTTTCTTACTGGTTTCTGGTGCTTTATGCTTGACTGTGGTTTTAACATCATAATCTTCATTGGAATCTTCTTCTATTTTTACATCTTCCTTAGAAAAAAATTTGGTTTTTGTATCCAATTTGGGTCTCTTACCTTTGTTGGTTCTTGTCACCCTAATATCAGACATTTCCTCTTTAACAAGAGTTTCATCCACTGGAATACTCTGTTTTTGTGTAACAACCCTTTACCCTTTTCCTCTTTTCTGTATGTTGGGTTGTGGATCAGGATTTAGGGATTGGATCAACCAGATCCAGGGTTTATGTACCTCCCTCAAAGCAGAAATGACCAGAGTCTTAATTAAGACTTGATGAAACATGCTACTCTTTGCAGTGGCGGGGTGTGATTGCACACTTTTTGACATCTTTTCCAGGCTTTTGACTAGAAAGTAAGGCGGATTTAAAGATAGTCTCTATTTAGATGCATTAACAACCTAATGTGGTAGATGTAAATCAATGAAAATATGCCTTCACAGGTTACATACCTATGGATGATGATTAAAAAAGTGGGCCATTCCTGTCTAATCCAACTGTGAGGGACTCCCTTTCTCCAATCCGGGTTTTTCTTATCTGGTAGCAAAAATTGATTGACAAACTCTGTGACTACATGTTCCTTTTCCCACCATCGTTCTCCTCCAACTACCAATATGCAAGCTTTGGCGATTGTTTGTTCTGTCACAAGCATCAACAACTTTCTGATCTCCACTTTGAAACCATCGAAGTTATGTGCAAACGCCATAGATACCTATTCGTCATAACCTTGGAAGGTGGTGAGGAATTCAAACCATCCGACGTCTTTAAACCTTTGCACCATCTACGGATATGCTTCGAGAAGCTCAGTGCCCTCGGGTTCCAATATGACAACTCGCCCACTTCTTTTAGGTGCCTTATCGATAATATGATATTGCAACTTAGCACTGTCAGAATTTGAATTTACAACCTGCAACTGTTAGCATATAACCGTTTATTCTGAAAAATACCTGTTCTTATAATTCAACAAATTAGAACGACGAGTCACGGGATCATATAATGATGTTTGGAAATTGACTGATTTGAAAAGGGTCTTTGCAGGTACTGAATGATCCCATCATGTAACAGTTTGAACTATATAATTATTCAAGAGATATCGTGGGACACATGTGGATTATCAGTCCATACTTTATGTAATCATAAAAAAATCAGGGTGGCTGGCACTTATCACAGCATGATTATATTAGCGTTACAGGAATAATGTTATTCTAGTAGCGCTATTAATGACTTGGCAGAAATTTGAATTTGCAAGATTCAAATAGGCATATGAAGTGACACAACTTGTAAAACCATGTCTTAAATCCCCAAACTTAAGGAAATTATTCAAAAAGCTAAAATGCAAAACATAACAAACTGAAAACAAAGATTAAAATCAAATGAAAGAAAACAATGAAGTGTAGGTAGGGAGGGTTTAGGATTAGAGTTTCTCACTAATCAAAAGAAAAATTAGAGACTAACAGTGGGCATGTCCTGTAACTTAAAAATTTGATCCATGATGACTTGGGAAACTAAGGAGTGGGTAAATGGATGTAATAAGCCACAAAAATGAACATATTTGGAAAGACAATTGACTACCACCACCATCACTAATTTGTTGTCTTCCCTCAGGAGTCTCACTATAAAATCCATAGAGATGGCATTCCATATATGTGTTGGGATTAATAGTGGTTGCAATGCCCCTTGCATCTTTACTATATCGCCCTTGTTTCTTTGGAAAGTGTCATAGGTTGCTACAAAATCCTAGTTGTTTGTTTTCACACCTTCCCAAAAGAACTAGTGCTTAGTTCTCTCATATATTTTATAAAAGCTAGAGTTACCTATTATAGGTGATGAATGCAATTCCTTTAAGACCCTTTGTTTTAAGGTAGAATTATTACTAGAACAATGCACCCTCTATACCTCAATGTATCATGTTGTCATGCTTACCCTTTAGGAGGGTTGGGATATTCTTGAATCCTTTGGATGAGTTGAATGATAGTGTCATTTTCCAATAATTATCGACGGGTTTCCTCGAGCCAACCTGGAACGGGTAAAGATAAGGCAAAGAAGGATCCATCCTCCTCAAATTGATTGGATAAAGCATCAACCACCACATTTTATTTACCCTTATTATAGATAATCTTATAATCATACCCTAGCATATTGGTGACCTGCATATGTTGCTCTCATGTTAATAACATTTATTCTAGAAAGTAATTCAAACTATGATGGTCAGTCTTGATCTGGAAACATTGCCCTATGAGATTGGATGTCAGTCCTCCACTGCATGAAGGATGTCCATCATCTCTTTCTCATATGTGAATTTACCAAAATTGTGGTCACACAACTACTTACTAGTGAATCCCAAGGGGAACTCTTCTTGCATCAAAACCATGCCATGACCTCTACCAAAGGCATCACATTCCAGGACAAAAATATGAGTAAACTTTTCATTGCTAATACCAAAGTAGTGCACATGGAATCCTTTAAAGTTGAGAAGGCTTGCTCAACTACTTTTCTCCATGCAAAGGCATTCTTTTTTAGCAACGATGTCAAGGGAGCAACAATTTTTCCATAATTTTTTACACATTTTTTATATTAGTTGGTAAGTATTAAGAACCCACATAGGTTCTTCAATGTCTTGGGTCGGGGCCACTCTTGCGTAGCCGCAACTTTCTTTGGATTTGCTCATACACCATCCTGACTAACAATGTGCTCCAAGTATTTAGCCTTCAAAGCCCCAAAAAACATTTGAAGTGTTTTAGAAATAGTTGGTGGTCTTGTCAGAGTTGCAAGGCTTTATCAACATGCTTTATGTGGGAATCCTAGGTTTTGTTGTAGATCAAATATCATCAAAGAATACCAATGCAAAACTGCGTAGAAAGGGTTGAATTTTTTTGTTCATGAGGCTCTTGAAGGTGGATGGAGCATTGCAAAGGTTGGAGGACATCACTAAAAATTCATAATGACCCTTATGTGTGTGAACGATTGTCTTCAAGATGTCTACTACTTTCAACCATATTTGGTGGTAGCCATAATGTAGGTCAAGTTTAGTGAAAATTTTGGCTCCATGAAGTTCATCCAAGAGATCATCAAAAATTGTGATGGGGAATTTTTCTTCAATGGTTAACTTATTGAGGTCCCAAAAATGAGGACACTTATTCCAAATACCTTCCTTCTTTAATACCATGACTATCAGTGATGAGTACAAATGAGTATTGGGATGTATGAATCCAACCTTTGATAGTTTCTAAATGATCTTTTTTTATTTCATTCTTCTATGCAAATGGGTTCCTGTAAGGACACACATTGGATGGTAGACTATTCAAAAGTAGTGGAATACCATGGTCGTGCTCCCTTCGTGAAGGTGATAACCCTTTGGGTGTTTCAAATACCTATTGATGTTTGGATAGGACTAACTACATATCAGGGTGAATCTCCTGTGGGGGAGGTGTCAACTACTTGGATGGCATTGAATTGTGCAATAATCCCTTAGTGGCATTTCTTCAATAGTTACTTCTCCATGTGATGAGAGGTGATAATTTTAGGGGAACTATATGTAATCCCTTTGAGGGTGTGTTTGTGCCCTTCCTTAGTGAAATTTAGATATAAATCCTCAAAATCCATAGTGATGGGTCCCAAAGTGAATACCCATTATTTTCTAAGGACTACATCACAACCACTCATGTCAATAACAAACAAGTGGGTTTTGAGTTGATACTCACCCATTTGGAGTTTCACGCTTTAAGATTGGCTACCACATTTCATCATACCACAATTGACAATCATAATTTGAAAATTAGGTATAGGATGAACATAACAATGGGTTTTTGTGACCACTCTCCTATGAATAAAATTGTAGGTGTTGTCATAGTCAATCATTACAATCACTTTGTGGTGCTTCATATAACCAATAAACTTCAATGTAAGGGGTGGAGAGAAAATCGGGGTTCCTTGCAAGAAGCTTTCAAAGTGTTTTCTTCATCCACTAGAGGGGTGGCATCATATAAAATACATGGTTCAAGAGTGTATTCAAAAAATGTGTATTTTGAGTGTTCTTGTGGGGATATATCCATTTGAAATAATTTATGTTATTTACATTTATGTCCTTTGAAATTTTTCTCATCATAATTATAGCAAAGGCATAAGCATTGGTTTTATAACATCTCTTTCATAGATAACTTGTGTATTCTCATTGCTTGTGAGTTAGAGGAGTTGGGGGTAGTCACAATCGGGGACCTAGGGAAAGTAGTGAATAAAATATTTTGGTTTGGACGTTGATCACCATCTCAAATTCTTTATCTCTACCACAATATTCCAACCATGATTTTGGGCATTTCATCATGAAATGTGTTATAATTGCTTCCTTTAGACCACTGATGAAATATTCTTTAAAAAATGAATCAGATAGGCCCTCTATGTATATTTATGATTGCTCAATGGTGACAATATAGTCAATAACTGTGTCAATTTGGTGTAATTTTGTCAAGCATCCTAAATAGTGAGTATCACATTCAAAACAAGCATAAAGGACCTACATAAATTGTGTCTAGGTAATGTAGCCTCCATAAGATTTATTATACCATTTCCACCACTGCCAACGTTCTGAATCCAAGTATGAGACCCTCAATTTTAGTTTTTGTAGGTCGTCAATAAAGCCATGAAGATATAAATAGTGTTCCATTTGGGTAATCCACCCTAAAGGATCAGAACCATAATAAAAATTCATGTCGATTTTTGGAAAATAATGTCATGAATTGTGATACTAAAAGTGTGAGTGGCTTCCACTTTGTTGGCTAGGGATTCCTCATTGATTGGATGAATGCTTGAATCTAGTATATGAATACCTATATGGGAACATGAAACCTCCAACACATGGCCTTCTTTTTTCATTGTGTCACTCATACCTTTGAGTGAAGACTCTGTGCTAGAAAGGGCCTAGCTTCAAAAGGTTGGTCTTGACTAGGTGGGGTTTGGTTTTGGTTCTTTTTTTTGGCCATGTTGCGAGTCTAGACCATGGAACCACCAAATATTTTGGTAAAGTGTTATCCCCCACTTATCTCACTATCATTAGTGGCTTGAAATCATTTTGTTCAAATACACCATGAATCATTATACTATTGGGTCCAAACAAAAGGGGTTGCTTGAGAGGTAGATCCAAGTGATCAACGTGTCAATACAAGGAATATTTTGAGATAGGTATCTCAAAATGGTGTTAATAGAACTCATACTTGTTTCTTTTCCTTTTTCTTTTTAATGTTGGTAGGAGTGTTATTCCCTTTAAATATTACTATGCCAACAGAATTTCCAAATTCCTTCTTGATGAAAAGATCTAGAAATTTCACTAGATGAAAATAAAGGCTAGGGTTTTTAGGGTCCTAAGGATAGAAGAGTGTCAAGTGCTATATCTCTCTGATATACCAAAGGGTTTCCAACAATAGTACTTGGTTGATTTTTTCATGACACCAACTAAGGAGGATAGACCGTACCCTTATCCATAATACTTGATAACTTGGTACGTGAGAGTGATCTCCTTAAGTATTGTTCTTGGTGTACTATAGCAACAAGATAGTGGTAGGTTTATGTAAAGATGGTTTTAGGTGTGCCTAAATGAATTTTGATGTACCCGAGGGTAAATGGAAGACAAATCTGTATATAGGTGTTGTTGCGGGTTTTTTTGCTTTGAATCTAAGTTGCTCTCAGAATCCAACTCTAAAGTTTGGATTAAGTATGAGATTTCTCTTAATTTGACCTATGGGCCATGTGCATAAGTGTGTTTGATGAATATGATTCTCCTTAATTTTCCATGATCCCTACAATAGGAAATCGTAAGCTCAAAATCAAGTCACAAACATCCAGAAAAGTATGAGTATTCTAATGTTGGTTTGGTTAAGCAAATCCCCAACCTTTTTGAAAATAAACATGAGTCTGGTAGTAAAAAAATTGATGCATTTTCCCATGATGCTTCACTATTAGCCATGTTCATGCATTATGGATGTTTTAGCTCAGTCTTTCTCTTTAATATATTTTGTTGTGTTCAAAAAAAAGTTTGTCCAAGTCTATAATTTGTATCTAATTTGAAGGATAAACAAAGTTTTTGTTGATGAATTAAGAAATACATGATCAATTGTTGGTTTGATCAGTTGTCATTATCGTTCCCTTATCCCATGGATGTCTTATTTGTAGGAACCTACTGCAGAAGACTTTGCATACATAACAAAAGGAAGGACACAAAATTTCTGAACACATTACTAAATGAATAAATGTGCCCTATAGACTTAAATGATATACCCTCTAGAAAACATGAAACATGCTCAAATCATGGCACTCAAACGATTTTGTTGAAAATTTTGTTTTATAAATCATATCCTAAACTCTGTTGTAGATCTGTTTTAAGTTTTTTTTTTATCATTTCATTCAATTAACCAAATCCTCCCTCGTGCTTATGGAGGGATGGAAAGTACCATTGGATAATCAGTGGTGAATGAGACATGGATTGGAATTTGATAAGTGGTTTCAAAACATTGCATGGCATATACATAGAGAGAAGTTTCCCTACATAATATTCAAAATATATCTTATGAGGTGCACAATATAGGAAATAAGTTGTTGGAGCAAGCATTCACCCTCTCAAACCAAAGTATTCTTTTAGTCCCAAGAGTAAAATATATTATACTCGGTATGTGCATCCAATGGAAAACCTTAATTCATGATAATTGGAAGCATTGGGGGGTAATCAATCAATAATCAAAATAGTTTGAGGCAACTAATGACTTAACTAGTATAAATGAGTTACTTATCTGTCTAGTTTCACAATGAAATTAGTTTTCTTCTAGAGAAATTTTCAACATTGGTTTTCTAATGGTTCATGTTTGCTTCTAAATTAAATGTGGTGTATAATATCTTTATCATAATTATTTTTGAGTAATTTCTTTTGCTTAGAATTCATTTTCTCTAATTAAAGATCGATGGTTTGCATCCCAAGGATTTCTTGTCTGCTTAGACTTGATTTTATTATTTTATATTTTCTTTCTTATTCTATATTCCTCATAAATTTGTTATAAGTTTGAGCTTACTTTTGATTGATTATATTTCTTTGATTTTTCATCTTACATATATTTTGCCTCTAGCAATAATTTTAACCTTGCATGGTTTATCCAAAAGTTAAATTGTTTGCAATTCCCCTAATGGGTTAAATGCAAGGCCTTGTAAGAAGCATACATGCCTACTAATATTTGTATTATTTCATTTTACTTGTCATTCATGTCCTAAACAATGAAGTATAAGTACATGGTCTGTGTTATTTGAATAAGTTAAGGCAATGGTGGAATTGGGGCTTCCCCAAATAATCAAGTCCTAGAAGATCCTGAAAATTTAGTTAAGTGGTTATTCAATCAACTTGAAGATATCGTCAATTCACATTAAAGGAGCAAATGTTAAGCCCTAAATAGTGGCTCATTACCCCTTAATTGGGGAATATTACATTAGTAATGTTATTTTATTTATGTCGGCTTTAGCCCATTAGTTGTAATTATACCTCCTAGTCTCCTATATATACCAAGGAGACATTTTCATTTAGAATCATCTTATATTTGGACATTTATGTGGATATAAGGAGGTTGCCCCCTCAAAGAGGCTTATTATCTGAATTTATCTCTTTTTCAAAGTGTTGACTACTTATTTTGAGGCTTTTCTATGCTATATTGATATTTGGTTCCTAATATATGGTATCATAGCTCAAGGTCTTGGGGTTTCACTGCTACATCTGAGACACCTTAGAATTTTTTCTATAATGTTTTTTATACAATGATTCAAAAGGAACGGCTTGGAGGATATTTATTACATGGATCAAGGTACGTTGGGTTAAAATTTCAGCTCTTGAGGCCTTACACTTTTGGAGATACATCCTTTGTAAGATAGGGTTTTGGAATCATCTGGAATTGAGTCATTGCGGAATTTTCGCTATAAAATTTTTTCTGTAAAGTTTCAGACCATGAAATATGGAAGATATTCACAAAAATTAGTAAGGCATCTGTGGTAACAATTTCAACTTTTGGGTCATCTTACATTTGTATATACACCCTGTGGAAGATAGGGTATCTGACTAGTCCTATTGACTAGTCTCAAGCAAGTGTTCCCAATAAAACAATCATAACTTCTTCCTAGAGTATCCAAATTGAGTGATACCAGCTGCATTGGATAGTGGATATCCCATAGTAGTTCTGGTATGATTTTCAAAATTTTATATCAATCATTTTGTGCGGGGCATGCTATACAAGTGAGACCTCCTGGAAAGGCCAAAAATCAACAAATTGTGGGGAAGTTACCGTAAATTCCACTTGGCACATCCAATTTTGATCATACATGTGGCATTGTAGAGAAGAAATATCAGAGACCTACAAAATATAAAACTTCATACTCAGAAGGGCCAAAATTTTGGAGATACAATAAAAGGGAGATTGTCTAGCAGAACCACCTCAAATCAAGGTTTAAAGTGATACTTGGCCAACATGCCACCAAAAAAGGGAACTTCTACACCAAATAAGCCTCCAAACAATCCTACTTGGACTCTTGATGAAGGTGAAGAAATTCTTAGGGACATAAATAATTTAAAAATGAAGACAGTAACAAAAGATGAACTACAAGAGATGATGGATTCAACGGAAGCTAAGTTGGAGGGAATAAGTACTAAGATAGATGGTTTAAAAGGGGAGAGCATGGAAGGATTGGCAATTTTCCTAATAGAGAGGACACCTGAAAGTGAAAATGTATCCCATGAAATTCATGATGAGGACAAAAGGAAGGTGAATCAAGAATGGAGAAACTCCAACTTTGGGTTGAAGACCAACCACGTTCCTAAGATCGATATGAGAAAGTTTGATGGCAAGGACTCAATCACATGGATACTTCAGATGGAGAAATTATTTGATCTACATAATGTGCCACATACACAAAAGGTACGAATTGATTCTTTATATTTAGAACCTAATCAATTTGTATGGTATCGACGGCTTTGTTCTCGCAAATCACTCGTCA